>VWPU01014321.1:39529-59125 GCA_013398955.1 Callaeas wilsoni | reverse complement strand
AAAATGTTCCAAAAAATCCAAAAGCTTCATTTTATTGGTGTCTTTTAACTGTGATAATAGCACACTCACCAGAGGATTCCCTTCTAAAATCAGAATAGAGGGCCCACTGAAAAATGCAGAGGCTCTTGCACATCAGACGTGTAACACCAAGTTTAGGATCAAGATGTGTGATGTGAAAATACTGGGCTCATAAGGAAAAAGGGCTTCTTTCCACCATGGTTAAGAATTCCATCATTTGCCCCTTTATAATGCAGAGTAAACCACAGGAGAACTCACACGGCTCAGGAGCCAAAGGAAAAAACTGCACAGATGAGCTATTGGAATACAATTTCATAAGTGGCTGAAGTGTTCACATAGTTCCAATTTAAACTGGGAAATTACAAGAGGAAATTATAGTGAATTCTTCAGTTTAGAAGGGTAGGTTTAGATAGGCTATTGGGAAGGAATTGTTCCCTGTGAGGGTGGAGAGGCCCTGGCACAGGGTGCCCAGAGAAGCTGTGGCTGCCCCTGGATCCCTGGAAGTGTCCAAGGCCAGGTTGGACGGGACTTGGAGCAACCTGGGCTAGTCAAACGTGTTCCTGCCCATGGCAGGAGATTGAACTGGATAAGGTTCAAAGTCCCTTCCAACCCAAACCATTCCATGAGTTTATGAAAAGATGCATGCAAAGTTTCTTATGAGTGATTCCTTCTAGGCTGTTTTTCCATTTGCAACACAAAAAACGAAATAACTCATATATATCAGCTTCATAATTATCAAAAGTTAATAATTCTTTCTTATTTACAATCTATTTTGTCCTTTATAAACATGAATTTTATTAATTTTTGGTGTAATATATTCTCTTTATTCTCTCATATGCACTTGATAAGAGCAAAATATATGGATAGAAAGAAAGTGAAGGGTAAAGGCTAGGAAAACATTTGATTTTTCTAAAATTGAACTGTTAGATAAGAATTCAGTTTGTGCATAATTACTATGATACTTTCAAGTGTAAGTTATGAACAAAAACATTAGAAAAAATTATATAAAAGAGTAGTTTGGTTTTTTTTAAGAAACCTAAAGAAGCCTCTGAAAAATTAACATTTCCAAATTAATAATTCATTACTTCTGTCTCGTATGTGTAGCTATATCCAGATTGGTAAAGACAATGTACATTGATTTACCCCAAGGAGCAATATCAACATCTCTGCTGCCAGCAGCGATGTGACACGACTGCCTTTGTCTACTCCCCTTGTCCTTCTCCCTTCCTGCCTTCCCCAGTTTTGGAATGAATTTATCCCTCCAGAGAGGTGCCAGGCAGACAGCCCAGGAGCATCCAGCGCTGTGTGCTCCTAGAGGGACAGGAATCAGTAGCAGGTCCAGGCTTGCACTGTCTCGCCAACATATGTCACCTTTCCGTGGGAGGGATCGCAGCTGGAGGGGTGAAAGAAAGTCCATGAAAAACAACAAACCCAGTGTTGTTTTATTCTCTGCTGGCTGTGGTATGACATGTGCTGTGTGCACAGGTGTCACCCAGGGAAAAGCTTTGCTGTTGAGGGATTCGTCTCATATTCTGTATTACCACAACATTTATGTCCCTGACAGGTTTCTTACGAAGTCAGTGTAGCCCTAGGACTGCACCCAGAGACTCCGACAAAAACAAACCGGAATCCTTCAGTCCTGAGTGGGAAGGGACCTTAAAGCTCATCCAGTTCCATGCTCTGCCTCGGGTAGGGGATACCTTCCCACCACACCAGATTGCTCCAAGCACCGTCCAGCTCCGTTCTCCCTCTCTTTTGTTATTGTACAAAAGGCATAAACCTACACTGATGCAAATTTCCCGTGTTTTTATTCTTTTGGAGAAGTGCCACAAGTATACCGCAGAAAATGAACATAAAGCACTGTGTTATCAGTAATATTCTTTAAAAAACCCCATAATTTTAGAGTCATTTTTAGGCAGGAAGCAGAAAAGCTTCAGGCTGAGAGGATGCAAATGAATTTTATTACACCAACAAGTGAAGGAGATCAGGGCCTTAAAGCAACCTTTGAAATGAAAACAAGATTGCCTTGCTATCAAGTTTCCTTCCTCCCTGTTACATCCTGACCAGTGTTTTGGAATCGAACAGTTGTCTCCTTATCCTACAACTGTATAATGACCAATGACAAAGAGAAAATCAAATGCCCAAGCATCCGTGTCCTATGGCTTCAACCCACACCTCTGCAAGAAATGACAGGAAGGGTTTTTTTCCACAGAAAGGCATCAGAATTCATACAAAGAACTCAGAGAAATCACATCCTGGGATCCCATGTGATCTCTCCCAGAAAGGCAATGCTGATCCAGAACATATAGTCCGTTTACCCCATGTTTTGGACTCTGGGATTTATTAACGAGATACAATCAGTGCAATAGTTTAAAATGGATGAGCACAGATCATTACAAAATCCCCCTCAAGTAGCAGATGACACAACACAGCTGCAGAGGGCATTAATCCCAATTAATTTGTAAGGAATTTATCCTGGTCAGAATATTATCGGACTTCTAGAAACCCATCTTTGAAATGATAGGTGATGGTGAGTATAAAATAAAGGACTTGCCTATTGCAAGGAGCAGAACTAATGGCACTCCAGAAAAAAGGTGACACTTGCTAATTTTCTAATAGTTATATTTTATTGTCTTTAATAACTGACTTCTCTCAATTGTTGAGATATTAAAATAAGAAGATGACCCAAACCAAACTAAAGCCTTCTCTGAATTCTACCCAGAATCATCTTCTCTTTGCTTACTTTGCAATGAATCTATTTGCGTAAAACTCAAGAAACTATAAATGTAATTACAACCTCTGTAGAAAGGCGAGCTTTTTTCCCCATTGTGGAGCTGCCACCATATTTACCACAAAATTTATTTTCCCCAGGTTTTTGTTATAAAACCCCCAAAGTTTTATAATTTTTTATTATTTCCCTCTTTGGCTTTTTAGTAATTTAGATTCTTAGATAAATAGTTCCTGCCCTGCACATATGACAGGAAAAACTTCAATATGCCTTCAAACCTCTCCCGTTACATGAAAGTACAGCAAACATCAGCATTTGTTGCACTGATTGAAATTAATGTATGTCTTTGTGTTAAAAAAGAAATTTGGAATGAATTTGACTTTTTGAAAGGCATTTCCTTTTAAAAAGCAATTAGAAATCTCTGTCAACATGCCTTAGAGTTTGTTCATTATATTTCCATTCCTTATTTTAAACAGTGGTATTTCCAATAGAATCTGAAATCGGGATCATTATCTTAAACTATTTTTAATTTCTTATGTTTTTTTAAAATCTTCCAAATTTAAGACACTGCTTGTTGATAGTTAGGATGAAATCCTAAACAACTCTTTAATTGGCCTTAGAAGAGCCCAAAGGCATCATGTCCTTGAAAGTGTGCATATATTATTCCACAGATTTTTGAACAAAGCTGCCTTAATTTTGGAAAAAAATAGGAACAATAACTGATGATTTTTTTAATGTAAGTTGATAGCTTACCATCTGTGTAGATTGCTTCATCAGTGTATTATCTGCAGCAAGCACTACTGGATTGGATCATTCCTGGAGTGATGGCTAAGACAGAGTATAAATATAAACGAGACAGTTGGCAAATGTGTCCAAGATGGGAGCAAGGCACTGGGAAATGGAAAGCTGAGCTGCTGACGGGGCTGGCCCAGCCTTCCTTGACAAAACTTCAGTTAAATAAGCTCTGAGCAGAGACCAATGTAGCAAATCCCAGGCCAGCATGCAGACTTTCTGTTTCATCAATTTAGCCCTCGATACCTCGCAAAACCCTTGAGCAGCAGTTTCTGTCTTGCTGAGTCCAGCCCACGGTTTAATGAGACTTGCCACTGGTATGAGGTTGTTTGACATTCAGTGATTTTTTATTTTTCTGCTGACCATCTGCTGCATATTCTGACTACTCCTCTATGTATATCCACATTTGGATATAACATCAACTGTGTGGGAGAGAAAACATTATACTTGTGGATTAAGAGATGAGCATAAGTCCATAAAAGCCAAAATTCCTCAGCTTCGAATGATAGAAGTAGAGAAACAGGTTTCCAGCCATGAATATTTAAAAGGAAGTCTATACAGAATGTCTGCATCTGGGTTTCCAAGTGTTGCTGCAACTTAGGGTTGGATTAACTTCAAAGACAAAAATAGACCCTCTGTCCGTGAAAGGCAGAATTTCTCTGCACTGAATAGAGGTTAGTGTCCTGACACAGAGCAGTGAAGCTTTATAAAGAGGGTTTCTACAGGAGGCACCTGTGAATCTTGGCTAATAACCACTCCAGAGCCTGTTTCTTCTTTTTTTGCTGAATAGCAGACAGTCATCTGGTTATAGAGCTCTATAGACAAATCAGATGAATGGTGCCATGCATTTGTGAAATCCATGACATTGCAAGGCTCACAGTCTATGGGATCACACGTCTCACCCGAACTTTCAAATTTATTTTACAAAAAAACTGTTTAATCTATTTCACCTTTGAAGTTTGCAAGAGCATTCACTATATTCTTGTTACCCTGTGTACAACAGTGATAGTGAAATTGAACTGATACCCTGTGTCCATGAAATTCACAAAATTTTTATGCAATTCCTGGTTTAAATATCTAACCCTAATAGTAAACACAACTGGAAATTCCTTTGCAGATCCTAATCCCTAATAATTGATATAAAATATACAACAATGTGCACACAAAATCGTATTCATGTTTACGTATGATAAAATAACATTTGCAGAACTCTTTCTTTGACAAAAGTATACAATTTTCCTTCGAAATTGTCAAGTAAAAACTTCTTGAGCATACAAATTAGGATACACAGAAGTTTGCCTCTTAAAAAAAAAAAAATTAAATGGTTTCTCAAATCCATCCTCAGGAATTTTATAAAACTGCCCTGACTTGTGGTTTCTGCTTTTACTTTCTGAGAAGCTTTATTTTAGGGGGTACATCACAGATTGATCCCTCTGAGTCACACAACTTTCCACACTTTGGAAGAAAAAGCTGTTTCACAGCATTTCCAAGGGTCTGATCTAAGGTATTGCCTTGATGATTTAGTAGAAAATTGGATTTACAACAATCAGATAAAAAGTAGTAACCAGTTATAGTTGTTTCCTCTCTTCCCGAGCTTATCATGTAGAATCATGGAATCCCAGACTGGTTTGGGTTGGAAGGGACATCACAGCCCATCCAATGCCACCCCCTGCCATGGGCAGGGACACCTTCCACTAGCCCAGGTTGCTCCAAGCGCCATCCAGCCTGGCCTTGGACACTTCCAGGGATCCAGGGGCAGCCACAGCTTCTCTGGGAACCTGTGCTAGGGCGTCCCCACCCTTACAGGGAAGAGTTTTTTTCTAATGCCTAATCTAATTCATATCCTTTTGTTAAGATCTAAACTCAGTTGCTTTCTCACAATTCAAACCCAACTATCCTGTCAATGTTTTCAGCTCCAGGGAAGAAGTGAGCAGTTCTAAGTATCACTTGTTTGCACTCTTAGGTCTGCAAGCTCCCACAGACCTTAAGAAAAATTTCATGTCTTTATTGGCAATATCAGTCTAGCATGAATTCATGCTTGTGAACCCCAAATAATCTAATCTCTTGTCCCCATAATGATGTAGATTTACCACGTACTTTTATTTGTGCTCAGTAGCCTCATGGAAAAGTACAGATCCTAAATCAGTTCAGATAATCTGTAAACAAACAGAATTATTGAACTACTTTCATGTTTTTCTTACATGGTTAACATGTTATATTCAGGTCTGGAGGCTGTCACAGTGCTGAGGTTTCATTTGCTCACCTAGAGTTTTAGGCTGCTCTGCATGTGTTGTTGACATCAGGAGGTGCTGAATTACCATTTCCACTCGAGGAAAGGAAAAGATTGAGTGCTTAATTTCTTGAGAAGATGCTTTTAAAATGCAGTTAAGGTGTGCAACTGCCAGTACTAAGGCACCTGAATGGCAGCAACACTTTGCATACCTTTAAGCTGTAAAGTAAAACTGAGTGTGATTAATGGGATGGCTTTGCACATAACAGCACAGCTGGGGATTATGTTATTTTATATTCATCTTCCAAACTCCCATAAAAGTAGATTATTGTAGCATAGCACTTGTGAATAGTTACATGATGACTGGAGTCTTAACAGCTCCCGTGCTCTTACAAAAGGAAATGTACTCCCTAGAAACTCAGTCCTCCTCTGTGGAATTCACCCTTCAAGAAGGATGAGGAATATAAAGAGCTGGAAGGCTGTTTAGGGGACATTGGGGTCATCATAAAAATATTGGAAGGGGTGTAAATACTTGGCTGAGCATGGGAGTGCATGAAGGGAATGTTTGCTGAACTCCTGTGGCCCAGGTGGGCTCTGCAGGGATGATGGGCATGGCTGGGGCTGGGGGCAGCTGGGGCTGGGCACTGGTGACCTGAGCACCAGAGTCACAGCTCTCACTGTTCCCTCAGCCCCAAAGCCATGAGGAGAGTGGGAAGAAGGTTTTAAGGAGCACATCTGAGCCTGAAGATGTGCCCCAGAGTGTCCTGGTAGTGGCATCCATGGTGGGACCTGTACACAAGCACCTGGATGACATGAACAGAGAGAGAGGTTAGAGGTATAGAAGTTAAACTGATACAGAGGAGATAGATATTAATAGAGCTATGAACAGCTCTGCATAAAAGGGTATTTGACTTATGGTTCTCATTGCCCACTAATTACCAGATAAAAATTTGCAGCCATCTAAACTCTGCTGAAACCCAGCTGGAATTAGAAGTGCTGCCATGTGTCATGTGAAAACCCTATCGCAAAGGAAGTTTTTAATGGGCTCTTGGCACATCAGCTGGAAGATGCCCACTGATCTCATGGCATAAGAATCAGGGTTCTCCTTTATAGTGACTCTCTAAATTAAAATGCTTTTTTATAAAAAATCAATTTTTCCTTGATTCATAGTCTTTGATTCTATTACTTATGACCAGTTGAGTCACAAGAAGAGAAGTTTCTTATAGCTTGTTTTTCCCTATTCCTTTTTGCTGTTATTTGTGAGACAATATAAGTTTACCAGTAATTAAGTATTAATACTTTAATTTCATTAACTTAACTGTATCCATATCTAAAAGGATTCAGGTTGATTCTGCAGCAGGAGTTGTATTGATCTGCAGAAAATCTTTCAGTCTGGCAGATATCAAAAAGATACAGTACAAAGAATACTAACCATAAGTAATTAAAACATTTCTAAAATTTCTTTACACAAATAAAACTTACTGAGTAGGATTTTAGCTATTTTAAAAAAACCCAACAACTTTTAATAGAAGAATAATGCTCCTTAAATCCACTATTTTCTGTACTTTGTGTTCTTCAGGATGTATGTTAAGGACCAAACCAGCTGCTGATGTGGCCTCAGATACCAACTTTCCTGTAATAATTTTTATTTTGTTACAGATATGTTACACTTTTAGTGAATGAGTAAGTGAAAATATTAAATGTATTTTAACCGCCCCTAATTTTCTGTGGAAAATCTCCTTTTTTTTCAGCTGTTTATTTGTAAGCATATGGTATTGCACAGATTTACGAGGCAATGATGGTGTACTTAACTAAAGCTAAACACTCAACCATTTTCCATACATTAGTGCAGTGCCACTTCTGTGCTCCTAAAGTTCTTAAAAGGATAGATCCCGCTAGGAGAAGTATAAATTTAATAAAGAATACTTAGCAGGTCAGCAAGAGACATTGAAAATAACAGGTGACATTTCTTTACCTCAAAACAAGTAGGAATATTGCAAATACACCAACCTTAGCAAAACCCTTTGAATGATAAGTAATGTAAATGCATGTTAACATGTTGTGGTCTACGGTTAAAACATATTCTGATTTTTTATGCTTTTAAAAATATGTTGAAATAATACTTGGAGTTTTTTTCAGAAATCTTTTTTTTACGAAAAATTTTTAAAATGAAAAAAAAAATTAAAGAAAAAATAGTTCTGTAAATGCTGAAATTCGCAAGTCCTGCTTCCCCATAAATTAGCCTCTCATTGCTGAACTCCCAGTGAATCTATGGATTCTTTGGGCTAATATTGTAAATTAACAGTTTCTCCATTTTATGGACTATCTTCCCATTTTCATAAAACATGGAGAAACTCAATGTTCTTAATAATTCTGAGCCTTTCCAAATTTGGTAGATATTATCTGAACACCTCCAGGACTTGTTGGCAGAAATAGCATAGGAATAGTAGACAGCACTGACAGACAATGCTGCTAAATAAGCCTTTTTCCCCTCAGAACCCACGTGGGAACACGTGCCAACGTTAAACCAAAAGAAGCATGAGTGCTTCCCTTGGGGTCCCAAACGAGAACACTTAAATGGCAGTGAGGTTATCATTAGCCTTAGAACCAGAAACCAGGTTATGAGGATTTATCCTTAGTGAGTATCTCCTTTGTGCCTACACATTTGAGAACTTCTCTGTGTTCATATATGACCACATTTTTTCCTAAAATTCCCTCAGCTTCAAATAATTTATGAGTGTCTATTTGCTGTTTCTTCCTTTTGCTTTAAGATCTCTGTGAATTATCAGCACCATCCTCATGGATGGATTTTCATACGATCTTTTCCAGCTTTTGAAGAACATCGAGGAGGTGTGAATTTGACTAGGAATTATGTGTGGATTAAGAGCAAACAGGAAGAGCAAATGTATCTCCACATGAGTACAGAGTAACTGGAACAGTGCTACAGCAAAACTACTCGTCTCTACAAATTCTTGGATATTGAAGGGAATGATCCATCAAAATCACATAAGCAGTTAATAGGGAATGCAAAAGACAACTTGAATAAAAAAGCTTAAGAAACCATCACATCCAAAAAACTAAACTGTGAGTTTGAAGAAGCAGATGAAAGTGGGAAGCCGACAAAGTCCCTCACAAAGAAGAGAATGCAGGGGCAAAATCTTAATCATCTTTTACTTTAATATTTGTGAATCGAACCATCAGGGTAGGGTTAGCTAAGTCAAAAATGTAAGAATCATTTTGCATATCTATAGTAAGTTCTCCAAAGTAACAAACAAAAATTCCCCCCTCTAAATACCTAGTGATCTTTTGGAAAATTGCAAATTTAGCAACAGATGGCAGGAAATGGAATTTGCTGTCTTATCAGGATAATAAAGCTGAAAACAGTTGGGGTAAACTTGTTACAAAGGAAAAAAAATCTAGCAAAAGAAAACAGAACAGATACTCTAGTTCACATTTATCGATTCTATTAAAGACAATCTGTTTTTAATTGGAGAGGGCTCCCTCAGCCTGAAAATGTAGTGCCTAAGAAAGTATTTGCAAGTGATTGTCATGCGGAACCTGAGTGCTGCTCATGCACTAAATTAGATTCACTGCTCAGTGACTCCACTCCTGTAGCAGCAAACCAGGAGAATCATGAGTGGTGTCTGAAACAGCATCTCCACCAATCACTTACCTTGTAGAGGAGCCTGAGGAGAGAAGCTGATTATTTCTACAGCTCAGCTCAATCACTGCTGTTCAGAGGTTCTGAAAATGTACTACACAGGTGACTGGTACCTTCAACGTGGCTCAGCACGCACTGGAATGGGCTGAAAGTCTCTCTCAACTGAACTGAGACGTGGGAAATTCATGAGCCATTTTCAGTGTAAGAGAATGAAAAGTCAAATAAATAAAAGACTCGCGGTATCCGCATAGAATGCAGGGATAGCTTGGTTTTAGGGGTCAGCCCAAATATTTGCAGTTGTAAACTTTGCATGATTTCTCTTCTCTTTGGTTTTGTTGCTGTTTTAAGGTTGGTATTTGATGAGGAAAGGGGAGTAAAGATGTAATGGAGTGCTAGTTCTGAGTTCACTGTGATGTGACCTCATGTGACCCTTAGGAGGAGCTTTGGGTCGCTTTGTCCTTGGCATGGTGTCCTTTGGGGGCAGAAAGTCTCATCCATCAATCACTTCTGAGAAAGATCTCTGCTCAACTAGGAAAAGAATTGCAGCTGTGTCCGCTATCTGAATCAGTCACTGGCAAAAGAAGGAAAAGTCATGTTTTCTCCATTCCCATCTGTCTGATGTGGGGACAACATGCTGCTTCCACCCTCCTTCCCAATAAGAGAGCTACTCCATAACTGCTCTGGCTCTAGAACTAGAATACGGCAATTCCCAGCACAACGCAAATGATACATTTCCCTCAATATTTACCGAATTTTCCTGGAAAAAATTTTTAGACTATCTTTCATGTATCAGTAATAAATCTCCCCGTGATATTTAGAGGAAAACTTGGTCACTGTTATACTGTTATGTACAAGGTGTTCATAATTAACGCTTTGTTTATAGAAGATATTGCCCATCTGTGCTCCAAAGAGATGGTATATAAAGAAAAATTAATAAATAAATATTTTTAAAAAACAAAAAAACCCCTCCCCCAAACCGAAATGAAAATTAGTCAAGAAGACAATAAAACCAAAATGCTTTCCAGTATTAAAAAGATGGTAATTTTCCTGCAGAATAGTATGAGAGTTGAGAAAGGTTATTTTTCTTTTGGCTGCCACAATGCTCAAGCCAGGTTTCTGCAGCAGGCTTTCACACTTTTGATCATCTCTTCTTCACTTTGTGTCCGTTTCATCTGAAATCCAGGGGTTCTGTCTCTAAACTGAAGTGCCCTGACTCCAAGTCATGATTCCTGCTTTAGGAAAGGCCACAGGAATTAGCTCCCCAAAGTCTCCTGGCAGAATTCAGCCAGTCTTATGGCTCCCCACCTTCTGTTCCTGTATGTGAGGACTGGACTTGACTTCAGGATTACCTGAAGGATAAACACTGAGATTTGGGGGTGGGGGATTATGCCTTGGCACTGCAGATGTTGTTTTGTACTCCATCTAATGGGTTTATGTTTATGGGTTTATGTTTAAATGCTAAACATCATTACCTGAATACAAGCTGCCTAAAAACGTGCTCAGGTTTTTCATGGTGCAAACCACAAAAGACGAAAATATAAACTTGTGTGAAAGAGGTCAAAATTTAAAAGGTCTGTGAAACAACCTCAACAACCATGCTCAACTTCAGCAGAATATTTTAAGTAGAAGAATCAATCAAATTGCAGATCAGTAGGAAAGCAATGACCCCTTTGGCAAGACAATGAGGCTTTCTCCCACAGCAACCCAATCTTCCTCTTTATAATGGTTTATTTTTACCCTAATATCATCCTCAACTAGAAGATGGGAAATTGTTGAGATCCTTAAGCTGCAGGATTTCATAGGATGCATTAAAGATTATGCCATGACAATTCGTATTTTCTCCCCTAGTACAAGCATTTCATGCTGGAAACTAAATGGTCTTTGAGTGCCCAACAAACCTTTATTTCTGGAGCTGAGGGTAGAGATATTTCATTCAAGAGTTCAAGTACCCATTTGTGGATGGGGAGTCTATGCAGCAATTCAGTCCTGTGTGACAAAATAATAATTGCATGTTTCCATAGAAACTAAAGACAGCCAGTGGAAACTACTGTAGAGTATTAAAAGAATTCAGTCAAGTTTTATTTGAGTAAATAAGGATCTGTTGCAATATACTGCTGGTTACAAGGACAGGTGGTACTCTTAAAATTACTTTTAAAATTACATCACTGAGCAGGAGCTTCTGTGGTTTCTCACAGAGCTACAGGCTGGTATTAAAAATATTAGGACAACGTAAGTGATTGATCATGAGTGCTCTCAAGTTAAAGGGGTCCTTTTTACTCCTGCCATAATTTTTTTTGGAGCAAGCCCATAGTGAGGTGAATTAGATAGATTAAGGGAGTAATAGGCATTCAGATAATAGTAATGCTTGACAGAACTACACTGCAATAAGCAGCACTGATTGTAAAACTCCTGCCAGATGTAAAGCCAATGTTAATTTGCTCTCCTTGTATCACGGACAGTTTGGGATCTGGAGAACGAGTGTTTGGCTCTTACAAGTAAAATTCAAAATCCAAGAAAGGATTTGAGCAAGGTCAATTTTTCTGTAACTTTCTGGAGATGTCAATCCTGGCTGTCAACAGCCTCGTGACAAACACTGGATTGTGTGTGGATTTGGGCTCCTCAGCCCTTTTGCCATTGGAGATGGATGGTGTGGCAGAGGCAGTGTAATTACTCATCAAGGTGAGGGTGTTTGTGCTGCAGCCCCGTTTACCTTCCTGTGACAAACCCTCTCGCCTTTCCTGTCCATCAGAAGCACCACAAATGGCAGCAGACTGGAAAGAGGGAAAAGTCATCAGTGATTGGATGAAAGTGCTGTGGTTGGCAGGCTGAAGGAGACCCCACCAAAATCTGCCTGTCCCTGCAAACTCCCCTTTAATATAAATGCTAAGCGACCTTATCCACTAGAATCCATGTAAAAGAGCCTTCCAAACCCCATGAGTTGGACAAACAGGAGAAATCATGGATGATATGTTTTCCTGAGGACATCAGTGCTATTTTTGTGGCTATTTCTTGTTACTCAGCGGTAATCACTGTGCACAGCAGGAAATCTTCTGCATGTCAGAGGGACTGCTAAAGATCCAGACTTGTGTTTCAGCTTGTGGCTCTGCAGTTATCCCCCTCCAGTCCTCACTATCCCTTGCTGCAGCTGTAAACCCACTGTGAGCACATCCTACAGCCCATTTCTATTTATTTTCTCTGGTTTGCACTTAGATTGGGATCTCTTGAAGGCAAAGACTCTTGAGGCAGATTGTCTTTTTCAATATGGATCATGTCTTCAGGCTTTTGTCACTTCTACTATAAATGCAATAGAAGGTCAATATCATTTGTAGAGTGTTGAGAAGAATGGATGGAATCATTCTGGGGACATTTTGGTAGTGCTGTTACTCCAGTAATTAAACATTTAAAAACTATCACTATTACATCCTTTGTGCTTCATGACCTCATTCACAATCTGAAAATTTAACCAACCTTCATGACCTTCAAGAGTTTAAAGTGCAAAGATATTGAACTACAAATGGTGTAGAATCCTGTACAAAGTGGTAAAGAGAATAAGCTCTTTGCCATTTTTCTGTCCTCAGTAAAAAATTCAATTTTATGTCTTCATCATTCGTTTCCATTAATTGGTATCATCACCATTCCCCAAATGCCATCATGACCCTTGTTCTCTTGGTTCATTTAGAGCCCCTGAATGTGTGTTTGGGAGGACTTTTTTCCAGGGGATTTCTGTAGCTTTGTTTTTTAATTTTTCCCCAGGTGGAAGCATCTGGTCTTTCTGGAAGGGACAGATAAACCTTTCTGAGAGTGCCTAGGGTATTAAGGAGGAATGCATGTTTTGTATATATATATGTGTATATATATGTGTGTGTACATATATATATGTATTTATATAAAGCATACTAGAGACCTTGTTAATGATAGAATTCCTCCAGAGCTTTTAGTGTCCCACTGTGATTATAATCCAAGATTCTTAGAATGACTTTGTTAAGAATGCTAAATATGTCTTAAAACACATGCCTTTGTAGGCTCAGAAATGTTAAACGTCACTTGTCAGAAGAACAGATTCTCTAACAGATCTTTTTTTCTTCTCCTGCAAGGAAATCTTGTCTGCTCCAATCCACTTTTGAGTATTGATGTGAACCCTTGGGAATTCTTTGTAAAAGACAAGGTCCTTAAATCAATTCCTTCTGTAGCAGCCTGTTAATTTTACTAAGGAGGAATTTAAAGCGGACCAACATGTTGGGTATTTTGTTAGCTTTTTGTTGTTGTTTTGGATGGGTTTGTGTGTGTTTGTGCATGTTTTTAATTATATTCCCTTAAATAAATTTGCAAGGTATTAAGGAAGCTGTTCTGCATGGGGAGATTTCCTTTCCACCCTTGAATATTATGGCATGTGAAGGCATGCAATACCAACAGGGGATGAACTCATCAGAAGGAGATTACCTAGGCAGATAAATAGCATTTCACGAGTAACATGGTCTTTCTTTGCAATAAGAGTTGTCACTGCTTCAGGGTGTGATTCAGAGTTCCTGTAGTGGTGCAGATCACAATTCCATATCTTCCAAGGTGGGACTTTGGCCTCTCACTCTGTTATATATACTAATTTTTCTATTATGCAGATTGCCATGTAGAAAACTGGGGGTTTTTTCACCCTTTCTATCACCTTTTATATTGTATTTCAGGCTGTGGATTTGATTGCTTAAGGAAGACAAAAATGTCCTAGGAGATGACTTGATATTTGTTATAAGCATTATTGCAAGTCTGTCTCCTAATTTATATTATAGACATGCAACTTTTGGCCATTTATTTTAATACTTTCCCTGTTTATGACTGTTACACAAGTGACATCTTATTACAAGTATTATGCATTATTAAGTGAAGTGAAGTACATATTGTTTTTAAAACAGCAGGATCCAATTTTTCTAGACAGCCTTTAATTTTCCTTCAGAAATTTAAGGGTGTCCTTGCAATTTATTCGAATATACCATGACGAAAAACCAAACCTCTCTTCTATAATGTGTTTTGTGCCTATATTAAAATTTTAAGGGCTTGTTCAAAATTATAGTTATTTTCATTTATTAGAAAATTAGACAAAAAAAGCACACTAATCTCAGAATCTTATTTTGGTTTATTTTGTTTAATAACATGATAAGTGAGGTAAGAATACAGAACTGAGTTTTGTATTCTTTAATTAAAACCATTACTCTTGTCTGGGAGATTCTTGCTTTGCTGTAATGCTTCTGGTTCTACACAATGGAAGATAATGACAGATTGTTGCTGTTTATATTACAGTAGCTTTTAGGGATAACTACATTTATAATCCAAATAGGAAACAGCAGGGAAAAAATAAGGGTCATTATCAAAGGAAAGAGCAAGTGACTGGTCCATAGTCATCATCACACAGAAATAAGCCAGGAATAAATGCAGGTTTTCCCTAGCTCCACATTTATAGCTGTCACAAAGTATGCAGAAACAGATTTTCATTTATTTATATGTTTGTTTGTTAGTTAGTTTTATTTTATTTCAGTTATTTGTATCTGGAAATAAGGATGCCTAAAATAGGACTGAAGGTCCTGTCTCAAAATCAATAGGAAAATTGGAAGATGTAATGGTCTTGTATCAGCTTCACAGATGTAATCATGGAAACAGCAGGGTGCTACTGGCTGTTAATGAGGCTCTGATTTTACCTGGAATAATGAGGTTTAATTCTAGAAAATCTGGAATTGGTGGCTGCTTTTTCTGGTTCTAAATCTCTTCATATCCAGATTTACCCCTCACCATGATTAAAACTTTGGATGCTTTTTTCAGCAGTGGGGTTTTTGTGGGTTTGTTATGGTTTAGTAACACTACCAATTACCCTTTTGCTTGATTTTTAATTATCCTACAAAATACTGGGAGGCTTTAGTTCAGAAATTATCTCCAGTCTCTGAACTTTCTATTTCACTCCTATTTTGAAGAAAATACTCCAAAAACATGGACACTGCTTTCTCCTGTCTGAAGTACACCATTAAAACACACGGCATTCTCTACTTATCTTCAATAGATTTTGTGATCTGCTACATTCTATACAAAGCCCTTTCAGTCAAGGCTACTTTTTGATTAATTCTAGAATTTCTACTGCCAGCTAGAGCTGCTGGTACATCCTGTTATTGTTATTATCTTTCTCTTGTACAGTTCACATAAACAGCTTAGACTATCATTGTGTATTTGGCCTCTAGATCTTGACAAGGGAATCCAGTTGGTCTTAGTGACTCACTTCCTCCTAGAGATTAAATACTGAAATTAGGTTCATGTCAGCTATATGTATATTAAAATTGATAGAAACCCCTGAATTGGCTATATTTACACTTCCATCTTAAATTATTCAGTGAAAGGAATTTTCATTTCAAAATTCTACTTAATTTTTCTTCTCTTTCTAAGTCAGGGTGTTCCTTCGCTTCTTTCTGTGTTAACTCTACCTTATGGGCTGCTAAGCACAGAGCAAGGAGCTGCCAGCGGCCCTTGCTCTACATTAATGTGAGCATCTTTTAGAGATAATAAATCCAGCTGAGAGGGAAGGGCTGGCAGAAGTGCAGGGAAATACACTGGGCAACATCAATACAGACTGAGACATGAATGGACTTACATGAAATATGCAGAGAGACTTTTAAAGAAGGCCTGTAGTGAGAGGACAAAGGGCAGTGGTTCTAAAATAAGAGAAGGTAGATTTAGACTGGACATAAAGAAAAATTCCTTTTAGGATGAGGGTGGGGAGGCCCTGGCACAGGGTGCCCAGAGAAGCTGTGTCTGCCCCTGGATCCCTGGAAGTGTCCAAGGCCAGGCTGGACGGGGCTTGGAGCACCCTGGGCTAGTAGAAGGTGTCCCTGCCCATGGGGGAGGATTGGATTGGATTATCTTAAAGGTCCTTTCCAGCCTAAACTCTTCCAAAATTGTGTACAGAAATGTACACGGCGTTATCACACCCTCATCTTACCTCTCTCTGTAAAAGTAAAAGCAGGACAGTGTTTGCTTTCAGTTTGTCCAATATTGTGATGTTTCCACCGTTTTCCCTCACACAAAAAAATGATTACATTGCAGTCAACTTAGCTGTTACTTTTCTAATGCCTTAAAGGAGTTTATTAACCTGACTGTCACAGAGGCATCTAGTTAAGCCTTATAATAACTTAATAATTTTTTAAAAAATATTTATACTTTAAGACACATCTGGAAAATTCCGCCTAAAATTCCACAAAATTAGTGGCTAATCTGTGAGCCAAGGTCAGTTTTTCACGGATCTAATACTACAAACACAAGCACACACACACATTGATACACAACAGGTGAGTGGCTCCAAGAAGTACACATTGGTTGGCTGGTTCGGTGGTTTTTGGTTGCAGTACTTTGGTGGGGTTTTGTGCACGTGTGTGGCAAGTTTCTTCCTCCTTTACATGGAAACTTGTATTTTTTCTAACAGGTCTGATTCCTTTCATTCTACAGTTGACTCCATTAATTAATTTTCTGTGTATTTCCTTTGTCCCTGCTGCACTTTGGATCATTATTTAGTAAAAGCTTTCAAAGCTTGTCTCTGATTTGACTCCCTTTACATAAATATTTGGTGCTGCAGAGCAGTTTGATTCCTAATTAAATATACCACAATGATTGTTATGATTAGAGCTGTGTCAAAATAATTGTGGATATATTAACTTAATTTTTTTAAAAAATAATTATTCTTTTGGGGGTGTGTGTGGCAGAAATGTTTCATATTAGAAAAATTTTACTATGAGAATTATAAGGGTGCAACATCAATGTAGTTAAAACTACAAAGCTTTGTAAATCAATTCATAACAGACCAACTAGAAATATCCTCTGAAATATTACATGTTTGAGTGCCAAAATATTGTTGAGCCTGAAATATTGTGAAATCCATGGCAGTTTTCTCTACAGGATGCAACAGGTTTCTACCACTTAATGTAGGGACTTAATTCCTCTACTTCTCATAATAGAAAGACTATCTGGAATTTAAAAGGAAGAACATGTATTATTGATTTTAAAATATATAGTACCAGCCCTGAGGGGCCCAGGCAACAGCTGCAGAATGGTGGCACAAGGGCTAGAGGATCTGGAAAGACTCTCCTTAAATGTGATTAACAGGCAAAACAAGGTATTTTACCTCCATAATTCAAAGTAGATTCAGTTTAGATTGTGAATAGCCCCAGCAACATAATCCAGAAACACGCTCCAGGTTCATCCAGTCACCATAGAGTATCCTCACACTGAGACAGATTTCTTTAGTTACTGCATCCACTTCAATGCTGGAATCAATTTTAGCATATAGAAACAACATTTCCATTAAAATTCCACAGCTAATTAATATCCTTTCTGTGTATGCTGACAGGCATCCCCTAGGTAGAGGTTTCTCTTTCCTTCACATACATTTAGAAAAGCATCACAGTCCTTCCCAACGTTACGCTACTCTTTGTGTTCACCATGGTCCAGAGAACCCAGACCTTTGGGTCAGCCTTAAAGGACCTGGCTCAGGTACAGCAGCTGTGAAATTGTGAGATGTTGTCGTGGTTTGACACTGGCCCAACGCCGGGCACCCACAAGAGCCACTCGCTCACCCTCCCCTGCCACAGCTGGGCAGAGGAGGGAGGGAAAAAAAGTTAACGAAGGCTTCATGAGTGAGATAAGGACAGGGAGAAAACACTTCAAGGGCAAAAGAGGCTCAACTTAAAGTTGCAAAGTGAATTTATTACTAGCAGAATCAGAAGAGGATAATGAGAAGTAAAGTAAGCCCCTAAAACACCTTTTCCTCCCCAGCCCCTCCCTCCTTCCCACCGACAGTGCAGGGAGACAGGGCAGGGGGGTTTAGTCAGTTCATCACTGAGATTTTCTTCCGCTGCTCTGGGACAGGAGTCCATCCTCTGTGAGGCCGTGGGGTCCCTCCCACGGGAGACAGTTCTCCGTGAACATCTCCAGCGTGGGTCCACTTTCAGGAGCAGCAGTCCTGCTAAATCTGCTGCAACGTGAACTCCCCCCACGGGCACACAGTCCTCCCAAAATGCTGCAGCGTGGGTCTCTCTTTCCATGGGGTGCAGTCCTCCAAGGACAGGCTGCTCCAGCCTAGAAGCAGGGCCCCTCTCTCCTCCAGATCAACTTCCTCCAGGCATCCACCTGCTCCGGCATGAGCACCTCCCTCACGGGCTGCGGGTGGATCTCTGCATTCCCCGTGGATCCCCATGGGCTGCAGGGGCACAGCTGCTTCACCATGGCCTTCCCCACAGCCTGCAGAGGAATCTCGGCTCTGGCACCTGGAGCACCTCCTCCCCCTCCTTCTGCACTGACCTTGGTGTCTCCATGTTGTTTCCCTCAGGTGTTCTCACCTCCTCCTCTTCTCTGACTAGAAGCAAAACCCGTGACTTTGTTTTGATTTTCTTCTTCAATATGCCATCACAGAGGCGTTACCAGCCTCTCTCATTGGCCCATTTTTGGCCAGCAGCATGTCCATCTTCAGAGCCATCAGCCATTGGCTCTCTGGACATGGTGGAAGCTTGCAGCAGCTTCTCACAGGAGCCACTTCCGTGGCCCCTCTGCTACCAAAAACCAGGCCATGCCAAACCAATGCAGATGTGAATTCAGAACATCTGCACTGCTTCTCTTTGCCATCTTTTGGAGTGGGATTTGCAGTGTCACCAAGAGTCTCACTACCATACCTGTAACATGAGCCACAGTAAAATTAACCACAGTGGTGGTGAATTTTGTGACGCTGAATACACTAAAAACATTCAGTCTTCTAACAACAGAGCGATTGAGACCACCCTCAGCGAGTTTGCAGGTGACACTGAGCTGAGGATGCAATGACGCCCCTGAAGGACAGGATGACATCCAGAGGGACCTGGACAAGCTCCAGAAGTGCCCCATGGGAATCTCAGGAGGTTTAACAAGGCCAGGTGCTGGGGCTGCACCTGGGTCACGGCAACACCTGGATCAATCCAGGCTGGGGATGAGCAGAGGGAGCAGCCCTGGGAGAAGGATTTGGGGGTGCTGTGGGTGAGAGCTGGACCTGCCCCAGCCCTGAAAACCCCTCGTGCCCTGGGCTGAGCCCCCAGCGTGGGCAGCAGGGGAGGGGGGATTCTGCTCCTCTGCCCCACTCAGGTGAGACCCCACCTGCAGAGCTGCTCCAGCCCTGGG
>VWPU01014321.1:0-39369 GCA_013398955.1 Callaeas wilsoni | reverse complement strand
TGCAGTGCAGTGCCTGAAGGGAGCCCACAGGAAAGAAGGAGAGAGACAATTTCTAAGGGGTGGAGTGACAGGATAAGGGGGAATGGTTTCCCACTGCCAGAGGACGGGTTAGATTAAATATTAGGAAGGAATTGTTCCCTGTGAGGCTGGTGAGGCCCTGGCACAGGGTGCCCAGAGAAGCTGTGGCTGCCCCTGGATCCCTGGAAGTGTCCAAGGCCAGGCAGGACCAGGCTTGGAGCAACCTGGGCTGGTGGCAGGTGTCCCTGCCCATGGCAGGGGGTGGCACTGGATGGATTTTATGGTCCTCTCCAACCCAAACCATTCTGTGGCTCTGTAATTCCACAATCACTCACTGCTCATCTGGCTACTGTGCAGTTGGTAGTTTTACCCTGATTCCTAGAAGACAACAACGCTCACATAAAGACCATTATCAAATTAAGTAGCAATTACTGTTGTTTTGAATCACAGCACAGAAACAAAGTACCTGGAGTCTGATTTGCCCTTCCCAAGATGTAAATCCACCTGATCGAGAGTAGGACGTTGTAGAGATGTCTGTAAGTGCATTTGGTGTTGATGTTGCTGTCTCACAGATTTATACTGGACTTGGCCTCCAAAGGAAGGGAAAATAGGTAATGGGTATTTTACTGCCTCTCCTCTTCTTGTTAAATTGTCTTCATTTTTTTACTTAGCATCTGCCTCACTGAGTACTCATCATCTGCTACTGAGACATCTGATGTACAACAGATGTTAAGCACTTAGTGAGGCAGAGAAGGAGGTAAAAGTGTCATATCATGATTAAATACTTGCTCCAGCTATTCTATAGGGTGACCATAGTGCTTTGTTCTTACATTTAATGTTACAGTGTACTGAGCAGGAATAGGCACATGGTTTGGATTAAGCTTGCAACTGCTCTAGTAAAAATAATTCTGTTTTTAAGTAAAGTTTTTCTGTAGTAACAAAAAGAACTGCAAAATATGTTAAATGCACTTTAGAATTATGATTTATGTTTCTCATTAAGATTCTAATCAGAAACTTGGCTGATGCTAATTGCTGCATTAACTTCCCTAAGATTATCATATTTTTTACCATGCTTGTGTACAAGTGAGATTATCTGGCAGGCTTTCTTTATCCTGCAAGCGTTCCAGCTGAAAGCTGGTGCAGTTTATATGGCAGCAGATTTAACCACAGGAGTCTCTTCATCCTGCAACAGCAGCCTGAGCTTGTAGCAGAGTAGAAAATGAGTAGAAGTTGGAGCTGGAGTTGTTATTGAACCAGAATTAGTTAACAGTCTGCTTCCAAGTAAATTTTAAGAACTGAGAAAATTTGTGGAATATGCCGTGCACCTGTAGGTATTTTCATATTGGCATATTTGATCAGACAAGTTAAATAAGGAGGGAGGAATTGTTCTTCCATGAGAGATGTGATTTATGTGAGCAGGAGCTCTTTGCAGTCAATGGTGAGATTCAAACCCCAAAATAATGGAGACTCAGTTTTGGGGTCTTAACTAAAAGGCAGGAGTTTGGGATTGGGATGGATTACCTGGCTCAGTGTTCATGAGTCAGAGCAGTGGCTTGATGATCTATTTCCTGTAAAGACAACAGGTTTTCTACTAACAGGACAATCAATATTCATGTTTTCATAGAAATTCTGTCCAGATTTAGCACCTCTTTTGTACTTTTGTGCTGGTTTTGAAAGGTTGATTTCAATGACTTTATATTAATAAACAAAGGAAGTTTTAAAAATTCCAAACAATTTCCAGGAAGGTGTGGTTCATTACATAATTTGAGGAGTATCCTATACTTATCAAGTATCATATTTAATTAAACTAAAAATTACTTTCCTTCTACAGTAAAGTTGTGATTACAAGTGTATGAATCACCAGAAATAGCTTTCGATTATAAATTATTACATAATTTTGCATGATGAGGAAGGCACAGGTATTTCAAGCATTCCATTTTTATTTGAAGCTCAGTGGAGTGACTAGGAATATTCTTGATGATTTCACTAGGATTGGAAGCCAGTTCTATATCCCAGTGTTTGGCAAACTAACTCATCAGGCCAGCATATGTAATTTTCCAAATCAAATAACAATATGTTTTTGTTAAAAGAATAATTGAAGAGCTGTTTCAAGCCTCGCTTAGGGCTAATTGTCTTAATTTTTTAATTGACTTCTATGAACAAAAAGAAACTGCTCAAGATAAGCAGCCTTTGTCACCAGTCCCCAGTTATCACCACGAGAGCATAAAATATGTAAAAAACTGAATAAAGGCAAAGGAGCACTGGGAGTATGTACAGAACATATGTGGTGGGGATGAAGTACCAAGCCATTCTGCAAAGGACCAAACTTCAGGGAATATTTTCTTCCCTTCCCTTACTGACTGACATCACTAATGCACTTGGTCGTCTTCACCATGAGATTAACCTACTCATTCCCTGAACTAATTCCCAGATAACGGCTGCTCTCCTGAACAACAGGATAACTGTTCTGCTACCTTCCTCCCTCACTTCCTTCAGGGTTTGTAATTGCTCACTCTGCAGTCAGAGCAGCCGAGGCTGCCACCAGCTTTCACATCCTCAATCCCTTCTTCCCTACTTAGGAGCAGCAGCCCCAGCAGAGCAACTGCCCTGTTCTGCTGCATAAATATTCATCCTGAGTGCATTTCCTCACTCTCCTGGGGTCATGCCCTGTCATGTTACCCTGACACTGACACTGCTGCTGGAGTGGTTGAAATCCCCCTGAAGGTCACCACCTGTGGTCATGTTCCTTTCTCCAGTTGGTTAAGGAAGGCTTCATCCATTTCCTTTTATGTTATGGTGTGTAACAGATTCTGACAGTGTTCCTCTCACTGGCCTCTCCTCTCATCCCTGCCCTTGAGATCCCAACCAGTCCACTGCTTGTTCAATAGCAAAGTTTTAATTCTGGAGTCTTCTTTTTGTGGGGAGCGCAGTTGTTCCCATTCCACCTGATTTCACCAAAGAGTCTCTGTCCATCCACCACATCTCTGTGATATCAAGGAAGTCACAGTACTGGAAGTGTGTCCAAATCTGTCTATTTCCCATACATGTCCAGGCACAGGGAAGGGTCCCTAGATGTACCACTTTCTGCACAGAACAAATCACAGAATCACAAAATGCTTTGGGTTGGAAAGGACCTTTAAGATCATCTCGTTCCGACTGGATTATGCAGCTCCAAACCACACTAAAAAGCCTCTCTCCCTGGATGCTTTATTCCCCAGCCCCCATTAGAACTCCAGCCCCAAGCTAACAATGCTTGAAGCCCTTGTCACAGAGTCAGCAAGTCTGGCACTTGAGATGTCACCCCTCATCTTCTCTGAAACCCCCTCTGTCCCCAGCTGCCACTGTCCTCAGAGTGGCTGTGGGAGCCTCAGCTGCACCAGCTGTCCAGCCAGGTGTTGACCTGCAGGATGCATCTGCTTCCAGTCAAACCTTTCCCTTGGCTGCAGGGTCCAGAATTTATCTGATCTTTAATTTCTAGGAGAAAAAGAATAATTTCATAATAACATGCCAGTGTGAATTTATCTAATTAAGGATGAGTGGCTTAAATAAAGTAGGTATCGTTGACATTTTATGTACTTTCACATAATTTACTTAATTTGCTGTACTGAAAGCAATGAATTTACAGAGTAACAGTATTCCTTAATGACTAATTTTAAAACAAGCAGTTAAATAAGGAAGTAGATTTTTTTTTTTAATAGACTGTATTTGTTAACTAATCAAAGATAAGTATAAGCAGATTCTTCTTGAAATCTTTCTGGTTAAAGTCAGGTTAAAAAGAAATTGAAATAAGGCAGTAATATTAGAATGTTACTGCTTTGAACTTTATTGGAATAAGGAGATAACCTCCTTCCCTCTAAAGTTGTTGACCTCTTTGCAACTGCTAATCATCAAAGATAGCTGTTTTAATAAGCTAGATACTAAGTTACAAACAACATAACTAAATTATAGAAAGAAACTTACTGAATAGTGCAGCTTGTAATTTCATGCAGATTTTTAAACTGCTGCTTCTATTCCCTAACAGAATAAAAGGAGGAAGGTCGGCTCATTAAAAATAAAAAGAACGAAAAATACGTGACTTTAAAGATTTTGCTTCTCATAATCATGGAAACAGTAGATTGCATTATTTGTAAAGGAAAAAAAAAATTAAACACCATGTGGTTGAAAAATTGGGTAACCTAAACCAAGTCAACCCTTGCCTGTAAATTAATGTTGCTCTTTTGAGTAGGCTTATTCCAACAGTAGGAAATTCTTCTCTTCCAAGAGTGCCAAATTCCTCATCACTTGTCCCTCTTCCAGTCACTCTGTTGACTGAGAGAATTCCTTCCCTGTGTTCCCAGTTCCATTCTCTCCTCCACTCTGAAGTAATGCCACAGTTTCCACTTTTTTCTTTGCCTGGTGCACCCTACATTCCAGATACTTTTCCTATTCACCCATGCAGGAGTTCCATCACAAAACCTCTACAATATGAAAAAAACTAATGTGCAGAGCACTTTTAACTTATTTCAATGCCAAATAATTATAAGTAGTAATGTCATCTATAAATACGAAAAATTGTAATGCGATTGACTAGATCTGAGAGGAAGAGAGGGTACCTGAAACACAGCAGGGATCAACTTAAAGCTGGAAATGATTTCGCTGTTTGGTGGGTTAATCACTGCCCGGACGCACCCAGCCACTCTCTCACTCACTGCGTTCAATAGGAGGGGAGAAGGAGATAAGATAAAAAAGCTTTTCAGTCAAGATTAGAACATCTGGCTGGAACCAGCTGAAACTCTGTGGACTCAGCTCTGTCCCACCCCTGGCTTTTTCCTCCAGAGGACACCACTGTGCCTGCCCCTCTGCTGACAAAACCCTTCCAGTGACACCCAATCCACCTCAATAAAACAATATTCAAAAATTCACTCAGAAAATCACTCCAGCTGCTTATCCTCTACTGAGATGAATTCAAAACCACAGCTGGAGGCACAGAGTTGGTCTGTGTAAAAAGAGTATTTCTGGAAATGTGTTCTGGAAGTGTATTCCTAATATATAACAAAACTTTTCAGACACATGGACTTCTGTTCCCAGCAGAAGTGGAAGAGGATGCTAAAAGCCATGGGTACAAACCCAGTCAATATCAGCAGTCATGTGGTACCACCTGGTAGTAGCAACACCAGCAGAAAACTTGGAGATTAAAATGCAAATGATACAGCCTTGAAATCTGCCCAGTCATCCATCCAGCGTGATAAGTCACAAGGTAGCAACTTTATGAAGGCTATTGTGAAGCAAATGGCATTAACCAAAGAGTTAAAGTGAACAAACCAGACTCTGTTATCTTACCCCCAGCAGCTTTTGGGACTCAGCATCAATTCTTAAATAAGCACGGAGAAGCACAAAGGATTAGGGAGAAGCTGCAAAGAGAGGTCTTTGAAAGGCTGGTTTCCCTCCTTTGGAAAGGATCTGCTCTGTTTTGGTTGCTGTGGTGTCCAAGGGGTTGTAGCAGCAAACAGGAGAGCTCAGCCCAAAATGGGCACCAGGCTCACACACACCTGGTCTGGCTGGGACAGCTCCAGACTCGCAGGCTGCTGTCCAAACAACCTAGACAAAATGCACAGGAACTTCCCATTCTGCCTGGGACAGCTTCGAGGTCTTCTCAGTTTTGGGGTAACTTTTATTTTGTGATGTTGACCTTGCTTGCAGAATGGACACTCTGATTTTTAATCAGGAAACAAAGGAATAAGCTCCCCAGAATATTTTTGCTTAATGCTGACTTTCAAATAAGCACAAAGAAGAATAATGATAAGGTATGTTCATGTTGTGCATGTTATTATATTTGCTTATGCTTCTAGAAAATACCTAGAGCTACAGGCATATAAACCCCCAGCCCTGAACAACCAAGATCCCTGCCCTGAAAAAGGGAAAAAATATAGAAAGATTTTTAAAGTCACCAGAGTATATCATGACGTATTTTTTTACTGAACTTTATTTTCATGTTTCTAAAAAATCAGACTTTGAGATACCATGGTTTTCTACTTGAGACAAGTTCAGATGTGACTTACTTTTAAGTCAGGAATAAATGAGGCTCTTGCATTTTCTCTCTGAAACAATATAATGAAAGAGGAAGACACTGTACAACCGTCATCATTCATGTGGCAACAATAGATCTGACTGCAGCAGACAAAACAAGTTCTTTAAACTGTACATTGCTGGCAATAATAGGAGCTGAAAAATGCAAAGAAAGAAGATAATTTTTCTGACTATTTCCATGTAGCTCTGCTGTTCCCATTGTCTTTCTTCTAGTGACTGTGCCTCATCATCCTAAACTGTTGATTTCAGTATGTTTTCCCAGTGTGGTGTAGGACATTAACTGTTCCTCCTAGTGAAACCAAGATGAGATGACAAGAAGAACATTAAAGTGATCTTTTAATTTTGTTCCCAAAGATGAAAAGTAAACACAGCATGCTCATGCATGGCTTCCTGTAGTGATTCTGTAGTGCTGGAAGTCATCTGAAGAATCTCTTTAGGTGGAGGGCAGGGACCTATTGCTATTCTAGGAAAGAATTTTGGCTCACTGTCTATAAATCAATGCAGCTCCAGCCAGTAAAAAAAAAAAAAAAGTCATAATAGAATAGAGGGACGGTAGACTTGTAGACACTTAGATACCCACGAAGCACTTCTTTGGTCAAATAGAACACACAAAAATAATCTCAATTGCGTAGGATTTCAAGATGTTAATCTGAAGACGATTACAGAAAATGGCTCTTTGTCAGGCTTCCTTGACAGAGACACAGAGAAAGCAAATACATAAATTAAATGTTCCTGTCATGCCTGTGGGTTTATAAGGAAACTTTTCTTTTGTGATTTTGCGTTGTTAAGAGGCAATTTATATCTGTATCTAGCTGACAGCAGATGCTATCATGCTTTAATCTGACACTAAAACCAGCTTTATTTTTCTCTTTCTGATAAAATATAACAAAGTTGTATTTGTTGCATCCAGGTGTCTCTTTGTTAAAGTAAGTTATTTTCGCATTGCAGATCTTCCAACTATTGGCTGAACCGCATCCAGTCGTTTCTCTACTGCAATGAGAACGGGCTCCTGGGAAGCTTTTCTGAAGAGACTCACACGTGCACCTGCCCCAACGACCAGGTGGCCTGCCATGGGTTCCTGCCCTGCACGGTTGGGGACGGCCCCGCGTGCCTGAGCTGTGCCCCCGACAACCGCACGCGCTGCGGGAGCTGCAACGCCGGCTACATGCTGAGCCAGGGGCTCTGCAAGCCCGAGGTGGCCGACTCCACCGAGCACTACATCGGCTTTGAGACGGACCTGCAGGACCTGGAAATGAAGTATTTGTTGCAGAAGACAGACCGGAGGATCGAGGTCCACGCCATTTTCATCAGCAATGACATGCGCCTCAACAGCTGGTTCGATCCTTCGTGGCGCAAGAGGATGCTCCTGACTCTTAAGAGCAACAAGTACAAGTCCAGCCTGGTCCATATGATACTGGGCCTCTCTCTTCAAATTTGCCTGACTAAGAACAGCACCTTAGAGCCCGTCCTTGCTGTTTATATCAACCCTTTTGGGGGCAGCCACTCTGAGAGCTGGTTTATGCCTGTGAATGAAAATAATTTCCCAGACTGGGAGCGGACTAAACTGGACTTACCCCTTCAGTGTTATAACTGGACGCTGACTCTGGGCAACAAGTGGAAGACATTTTTTGAAACTGTGCACATCTATTTGAGGAGTCGAATAAAGTCGAATGGTCCAAACGGCAATGAGAGCATCTACTATGAACCCCTGGAATTTATTGATCCCTCAAGAAATCTGGGCTACATGAAAATCAACAACATCCAAGTGTTTGGCTACAGCATGCACTTCGACCCAGAAGCAATTCGAGACTTGATTTTGCAGCTGGACTACCCCTACACTCAGGGCTCACAGGACTCAGCACTTTTGCAGCTGTTGGAGATTCGGGATCGTGTAAATAAACTCTCTCCACCCGGCCAACGTCGTCTGGACCTCTTCTCTTGCTTGCTCCGTCATAGACTCAAACTGTCTACCAGTGAAGTGGTGAGGATCCAATCTGCTTTGCAGGCCTTTAATGCCAAATTGCCAAACACAGTGGATTATGACACAACCAAATTATGTAGTTAACCATAAATGTGAAGCACAACACAAAACCTTGAAGGAGTTTTTACAGTGCTTTTGTGGAACAGTTTATGTTTGGAAGAGTAAATTTAAATTGTCTTTTCAATATCTGTCTTATATCAGTCAATACTGTTGGATGGCAATTTACACACATGAACTTGCTGACAATGAATATATTATACCTGCAGTTTTGGTTTATGAATGAAATAAATACTGACACCAGTCTAGAAGACATTCTACTTTTTACAATAAATTTCATTTGTAATTTTATATGTTCCGTGGCAATGCTTTTGTGCATTACATCCTCTAGAGGGAACATAGAAGGAGACCAATAAAATTTTGTAGCTGAACAGTTATTACAAAGAAATGCTGTGGGATTCTTTTTTCTTACACAAAAGTAGTAACTTTGATACACTTTTGTGTGTGTTGAGCTCAGGAGGGGTAGGTAAAGATAAGAGATTGACTCCAGATTTTAAGAGCAACTGTCAAAAAGTCAAAGCCATAGGATATTTTATTTTTAGGATGTGGCTCTAAGTGTTCATGCTGGGCTGAAGTGACAAATGTAGCAGTGCTTTACATGCTCCACCTGAGGCTTGTCCTTTCCAAGGTGCTTAATGTGACACCCAGACGTCGGAGTGATCCCATGGAGTGTTTTAGGATGGGCAGGAGGTTGGAACTGTGGGATGCACAGCAGTGGAAGGCTGCATTAGCTCTACAGGAGACAGGTGAGAGGCTGTCTTTGCAAACGACCAAAATGCTTTTCAAAAGTCTCCCCCTGATCATTTGCTTTGCATATTTACCAAAAGAATCAAGCATAGGTACATATTGCCTCCTCCCAAATAAATGCACTATAATATTCAGAATTCTCTGTTTTGAGCTGCTCACCTAAGTACAACCATACTTAGATTCAAATTAATGTTAAAAATTTCCCTGCCAATGCAACTGTTTAGTAGGTAGGTATGTTTTCCATTCTTTTCAGTGCAAGAATTTTCAGTTTTTAAAAAATATCCCCTTTTACAGATATAAGAAATCCAGTTTATAAAGCTGACAGTGCAAATCATTAATTAAACATTATCAGTTACTGAAATTAATTAAATGTGAATGTCTGTGGATCAGAATTTGGTTCTTTGCTATTTGACACATCCCAGCAGAAAAAAAGCACATCTGAGACAGCAGAACCTCGGACTCACAAGAAGCTTTTTCTGCCTCTTGCAAGAGAAAAGAACAAATGGCTGGACTGTCAGAAGTCCTCGTTAGTAAATACAGGGTAAAGTGAAGCAAATTGATACAAAATGGTTTAGTAGCACCTCCTCACATTCAATCTGAATCTATGTTATAGATTTAAAAGTCAGTTTTTATTTTTTAAATGGGAAAGAATTACATAAAGAACGATATTTTATGGGCAAGCACAGAAAGCAAAAAATCCCCATTTCATTTATACACAATTTTAATTCAGGTAGATTTCAATTCACTTCAATGAAATTCACTTTATTCATTTCGATTTGTTATATTACAGTGTCATTTGAATGTAGCCTAATCTGAGTTTAAGGTACACTCCTCACTTCCAGCAAGACCCCAGCAGCACAGGGGAGGCAACGCCTTGTAAGTGAATGTAGACAAGGAAAAGTACAAGGGCAGAAACTCTTTAAAAAGCCCACTGCCAAGAGAAATATTTTCCTTAGTGATTCCTTTCTCTCCCAACTTCAATAAATATTTATCTACTTTACTGTTTCACTGCTACCCGTTTGGATAATTCCTCAGACCTTCTATACTAAGAAGTCACTCAGAACTAAAATTAGCATTGGGGGGTTTTTTGGGTTTTTTTGGTGCTGGAGGAATTATCCTCTGGGTGAATTCCTGTTTGTTTTCTACTTACAGCTTTCTTTTGCTGATAACAATGTATCTCAGCCCCTCTTCTACATGTCCAGATTTTGGCTTGCTCTTGCATTACAAAGATCTTCCCAGTTAAAATTCTCAGTATTCCTGTTTTCATCTTCCAGTCTTTCTTTTGCTCTTTTGTTATGCCTTTGGCAACTATAATAACTTGCAAAATTAGACAGTTGGATTTTAATACTCAGTACTTTGTGTAGTCTTTTCAAACAAATGAAAGACTCTGATGTTATAGAATGAACAAAAGCAAAAAAAAAAAATCCTCTTCTGCTTATAAAAAGTAAAAGTTACGATGGAAGTGTGGGGCGATGATGAAGCATTTGCTTCCCTTCACTAAGGAAAAATACCAATTGTCACAGTAAATGTCACAGTGAGGAGTTTCCGCCCCACCTTTCATCCTCCTTCTTAAAATTTTTCCCCTATGACTGTTTTTTCTTTCTTGGCTGAGTTGGGGTTTTTCTTACATATCTTTCTCTGCCAAGATTTAAAGTTCTTCACTGTGCACAAATATGCCCATAATAGAAGATACAGATCAGAAGTAGCCCCAAAAGTGGGACATCATTTAATTATTATAGAACACATTCATTGTGTTGGACTGGACTAGGGGAAACCTCCTCTCGTTACTCACTAGCTTTGTGCCAGATTCCCTAGCCCACTAGTCATGGACTAGTTTTGGATTCTGGAACCTGTAGGCTCATGGAACAGGGAGAGTTTCTCTTTTACCACAACTGGATTCTATAAAGATAAATATGATTGGGAGAAACCCCACAAGTATATAGTGAGGCATGGGTTTATCTGGTCCTCAAACAGGAGACAATAATATTTCCCTTTTGACATTTTTTCCAATTGGAATTTTTCTATGATCTCGAAAAAGAACTTCAGGATGATTTTTTAGAAAAGGAGAAGTCTGGGTAAGTCAAATCTGTAAACAACTTGATCCATACGAAAGTTTTGTAATAACATATGAACCCAATGCTGGAGAAGAAAGAACTGTGGCTACATCCATGTGCACTCTTTTCCATCTGGGCATTGCAGATATTTGGAGTGATCAGATGCTGATGCTTTCTGCTGGCATTCACAAATGCTGTTATTACCTGCCATCATAAACTAAAAAAAAAAAAAAACAAAGCAAGGAAATGATGGTAATAGAGAATCACAGAAACATGAAAATCCAGACTGGTTTGGGCTGGGAGGGACCGTAAAGCTCATCCTGTTCCACCCCCTGCCATGGGCAGGGACACCTTCCACTAGCCCAGGTTGCTCCAAGCCGCATCCATCCTGGCCTTGGACACTTCCAGGAATCCAGAGGCAGCCACAGCTTCTCTGGGCACCCTGTGCCAGGGCTTCCCCACCCTCACAGGGAAGGATTTCTTACCAATATCTAATCTAAATCTACACTTCTTCTGTTTAAAGCCACTCGCCCTTGTCCTGTCACTGCCTGCGTACTCTAGCCATGGAATGGCAAAATGACAACCTAGGACAGCATTCAGAACAAATTCTAGTGACTACAGGTACAATAACCAGATAGTTTTTAATTAGAACACAGTCACCATCTTGCTTAAGTGAAGGCTTCTCTGATATGGAACTCTTCTAACACTATTTTCCAAGCAAATCCAATTCAGATCATGTCTGAAGTGTGGCAGCCAAGTTAATGTCTAGAAATTCTGCTGTGGGAAGAGACTGCGGAAAGGATGGGCCACCTTATGTGGGAACCAGAATCAGGTTTACCAGGCTGATCTAAGTCTCTGGGTGACAAAATTCAGAATACAGAGGCTGAATTGAATAATATTAAAAATATAGTGACATGAATAAACTTTCATTTCTCTCATTGCTCACTGAAAAAAAATATAGGCAAGAAGAAAATGTGTTCATATTCTAGTGGCTGAAGGTAGAGAGAGGTATAGTCACATTTCAGGGTGTTTCTTCCCAAAATTCGAGGGAGAGCCTTTGTTTCCAAAGGTATGCATATGCTGACTGCATTTCTTGTGAAAGTGCTTATTTGGCAGATACCTCAGGTCAGCAAAGGGGCAAAAGCCAAAAAAAGTCAGTTTTTCCAGGCTGAGTAAGCAGCTTGTGCAGGAAGGAGGATGGGGAATGCAGGAGGGGGCTACAACTGTCTGAAGGTCTTTCCTCTGAAAGCTCGGCACGTCTTCCAGGGACAAAACAAAATGTCACGGGGAAGAAAAGTGATCCACACCCTCCTCGCTGCTGCACTGACAGCAGGTGGGTAAATGGGATATGGTGAAGGACCAGTGTTTTACAATCCAGCAGCTGTTGTTTCTTTGGCAGGTAGGAAACAGAATCTGAGCTCCTGTGCCAGCACAGTCACCCCTGTGAATGGGATCACCCTCTGCTTGGTGCAGCCGTGGCTCCTGCCAAGGTGGTTGGAGTGCAAGGGGGAACCAGGGAAAAGCAAGGAGAGGAAAGGAACCAAGATCTCATTTGAGCAGGCTTTTAAACAAGCAAGAGAGCCTGTATGCCCCGTTACAGTTAAAAGCAGAGGCCAAGATCTCCCTGGGTGTGGGTGAGGTTTGGGAACAAGGAATGTCATGCCTCCTTTTTACTGAGTCAGTGCTGGGAGATCTCGACACCAGAGCAAGTGCAGTGTTCTTGCTGATGTGCAGGATTCATTGGGACCCAGCAGGGCAGTTTGTGGGACTGCATGACTGACTTTGGGGTGTATTCACTCAGCTTCACTCTCTAAGCACAAAATCTGCTCCAGAAGTAGCACATATCTAACACTTCCTGCATACACAGACCACTGATGGAGCAACCTATAGCCCTGAATCACAGTGGATAAAATGTCAACTTACCCACACGGCAGAGGAGTGTATGGATTTCTGACGTTCTAGCAGCATGGCCACACCAGAGATGACGTTGATTTGGGAGCGAGTGCCCACAGGAGAGCAGGGTTATAAATTCTTTCTTTCCCTGCCAAGCCAACAACAGTAAGGTGTGAATTATGACCAAAGAAACAGTTTTACCTCCCAGAAATGGTGAAATTTTTCCTTCCCTGCAGATTACTTCTTGGATGGTAATGTGCATCTAAAAATATCAGCGTGTCTTGTCAATACACTTACATATTCCCCTGTTTTAGGGAACATTTAGTGCAATGTGCAGATATGAAAGGAAAATACAAGAAATGCCAATGTTAGTAACAATAGGAGCTGCAAGATTGCCCACCCTCTGGACACACCTGCACGAGGCATTGTTTGTCTGCCTATGATCTGCTCTCAGCACACAGCAGACAGAAAAGAGCTTAAAACCACCTGGGAGGCAGAGATAGCTTTGCTCTGAAAACAATGCTCCCCTAAGAGGGACTAATCCAGAGCGTGACCACCTTTCAGCACATTCCAAGAGCTTTCTCTTTTTAGAAAAAGGCTTTTTGCCAATTCTCAGCTGACAGGGAAGAGAGAAGAGGAGGAGTAAAACAAAGCGAGGTGTGTACATATCAAACCACGATTCTTCGGTGGGGAGGGAAGGGAGAACAAAGTGTCTTTGAAGAGCTTTGGGATCCCATCACAGCTGTGTAACTCACTCCGAGAGCATTTAGGTACCACAGGGATAACAGAAGACCAAAAATACAAAGATCGGGTACAATCGCTGAGCATGAGTGTGACAGAAGAAAATCGACCATCACTAGTTTTGAACACACAGATTTTTGTCTTTCCCTCGCTCTCAGCAGAGAAGAAACTATAAGCATCAAACAGGAATAAGAGAATGACAAAAGATAATTCATGGTATAAATGTGTAGAGCTTCTTTCATGTGCTCTTTTGATTGGGGTGCCTCATGTCCCCCTCAGTTTTTCAGTTTACCAGGTGTGTATTAGGGCATAAATCCTTTTGCCTACAAAATTAAGGCATCACAACATGAATTAAGGCATCACACATGGGTGTGTAAGATGTCCAAATAATTTTAAATAACCATATGTCTTGCATATCATTATAAATTTTCTAAGCAAGTCCTCTCTCAGCATCAAACAAACCAAACCAAACCAAATCAAACCAAACCAACCAATAATAATCAAACATAAAAAGAACACCCCCACAATATAATAGAGGCAATTTCTACAAGATTAGACAGTAATTCTACCATGTATCAGCTCTCTGAATTTTTAATTATTTTTTTTTAACTGGTTTTATACCACTGTCTTTCTATGAATTTAATTCCTCTCTTCCTGTCCAGTGCTTACAATTTCCCTCCCAGAATTGGTATTTCTGAAGGGACTATTTTGACAGTTTGAGATGTGAAAGTTCTTGTTTAATAGCAGGACATCAGAGAGCATCACAGCTACCTTTTTAATATTTAGATGCATAAAGTTAAGATGATGACTCTACTGCTAAGCATTTTAAAACACTGACTTGTCAACAAAAAGTAGAAAATGGAAATTATTAGCTCTGAATTTTATCTGGACTCCAAACATTAAAGCCTCTAGTCAATCAGAGTTTAGTTATAAACATGTACAAGTACCAAGCATTTATTGTCATACATTATTTCTCAGCTTTAACAGACTCAGAAAGCAAAATTAACACATGAACTGACTGAGACTGAAAACATTGGTGCTATTTCTAATATGCCTTTGGTAGAACAGAATACATTGGTGACAATTTTTTTTTCCTTCATTGGAAAGACAATATTCTGTCATATTCTCTTAGAATAAATTGGAGTAACTATATTCCTTCAGTTCATCCCAGATATATACGAAATTTTTGGCGTGAATATTTACCAAAGTAGCTGGATTCTACACACACACACTTAGTCATTGAACTGCTCACTTACTTTTTTCCTTAAGAGACAACTTTTAATGTCTTTGATAGAGCTGGGAAAAGCTGTTCTATAAAGAACTTGGACACACTGATCAGTAATCCCCCTGCAAGTGCAGATATCTGACTTTCAGGTTAATAGATGTCATTTCCACCTAAGCCCTCAGGGAACAGGCAATTCTGGAGCAGGTGAAGTTGCTTTGTAAGCAAGCCCTTTGTCCCACTGCTAAAGGTAACACATGTTTCAGGTGGCTGAAGCCATCCCTGCTCGCATGGAGGCAACCAGCTGGTAAAACTTACAGCATCTGTAATGAAGGCTTTAAGATAGAAGGTTCTTCTATTTGCAATAAAGCTCTGAAGGGCAATTTGGACATCTCATTAGCCTGCACCTGTCCATCAGCAATCCAAAGGTCCGGGGTTCCTAGCCGAGATTAGATGTGTAATGCTGGACAATGTGAATAATCAACCGAGAACTACTAAGGCTGTTATTCACAATTCTATTGAGTCTAGGCCCATTTTCTATTAAAAAAACCTGCAATATAAGAAAGAGAGAAAGAGCAAAAAAAGTACAAAAAATGAAAGGAAAAAAAAGAAAGAAAAATACTACCAGTCATAGATATAATCCCACCCCTGCCATGGACAGGGACATTTTCCACTGTCCCAGGTATCTCCAAGCCCCGTCCAACCTGGCCTTGGACACTTCCAGGCATCCAGGCGCAGCCACGGCTTCTCTGGGCACCCTGTGCCAGGGCCTCCCCACCCTCATAGGGAAGAGTTTTTTCCTAATATATCATCTAAACCTATTGTCTGTCAGTTCGAAGTCATTCCCCCTTGTCCTGTCACTCCAGTTCCTGATGTCCCTCTCCAGCTTCCCTGTAGGCCCTGCAGACCCTGGAAGCTGCTGTGAGGTCTCCACACAACCTTCCCTTCTCCAGGCTGAACATTCCCAGCTCTCCCAGCCTGGCTGCACATGGGAGGTGCTCCAGTTGCCCTCAGCACCTTCATGGCCTCCTCTGGACTTGCTCCAACAATCTCACGTCCTTTTGTTGGAGACACCAGGACCGCACTCAGAACTCCAGGTGCTCTCACCAGAGCAGAGCAGAACAGAGGGAATGTGCTGAGGGTGCCTCGCTCCCACTGGCTGTGCCAGCGACAGAGCTGTGCAACAGAACTCTGCAGAAAGGTTCCTTAATGCCTTGAAATTCAGCAAGGTGTGGTGCAGCTGCATGTGGACACTACAGCACAGTCACACCTCAAGGAAATATGTGTGACACATTAGGAGAAAACGTAAAATCTCCTTATGAAATATGATGTTTGGATTTATAACTGAGTTTCCTCCGGTAAGTTCTGGGAAATTTCCCTAAATCAAATTAAACACAGGGAGCTCAGCTGGCCTCATAAATCACCTGTCTGAACTAGGCATGCTTCAAGTGATGCACGTCCAAGTCAGGAAGCATGACAATAAATTTGATGACATGAAATGAGCCTGTTAGGCCTGGATAAAACTGTGAATAGGCACTTTTTATACCTTTCCTAGACAACTACAAATGAGGCTTGTTTTTGTAAAATGCTGAATGAAGTGTCCACATGTGCAGCTACAGCCCCATTGGATCTTATTCACAGCAATGAAAAGTTTTTTGCTCAAAGAATTTTGGAGGTTACTCCAACATTTGAATCTGAAAATGTTCAAATAAATATCAGGTCTTGGATATTTCCTTCTCCAATGTCTGTGCTATCAGGCAGGAGGGAACTAAACAGGAATGCAGTGTGATTAACACAAAGATGAGGAGGGGTTTGGAGCATCTCTCTAATGAGAAGAGACTGTGGAAAATGGGTCTGATTAGTTTGGAGAGGAGAAGCTTTACAGAGGATTTCATCAGCCTATAAAAATATCCCAAGGGCAGGTGCCGAGAGGATGGTGTCAAACTCTGTTCAGAGATGCCCAGTGGCAAGACAAGGAGTGATGGCCATAAACTCAAGCACAATGAGTTCTACCTCAACATGAGGAACTTCTTTTCATGGAGGGTGGCAGAGCACTGGAACAGCTGCCCAGGGTGGGCCTGGAGTCTTCCTCTCTGGAGACATTCCAAACCCACCTGGATGTGTCCCTGTGTCACCCCTCCAGGTGACCCTGCCTTGGCAAGGCGTTGGGCAGAGGATCCCCAGAGGTCCCTCCCAACCCTGAGGACTCTGGGATTCTGTGAATGGAGCCCCTTCAGCTTTGGAAATTCATTGCTGGGATAAGAACGAGACCTTACAAAATGTCACTAATCCACGGTGTAAAGCTACACCACAGACTGTGCGAGAGTTAATGTATGAGAGACTGGTGGGGAGAGCTGGGGCTGTGAGAAAGCTCCAGAGAGACCCCGGAGCCCCTCCCAGTGCACAAAGGGGCACTTCTCCAACGGACTTCATTGCTCACACATCTCCTCAGGAAAGGTCCAGGAAAAAACAGCCCTAAGCAATTATTAGTTGCTTCAGTTATCATTCAAAATCTTGTTATAGACAACAATAAAACACACATTAAAGCAAAGAAGTAGTTATCAGCGTATTGAAAATCTGACCAGAATAACCAGAGAATTAATGTTAGTTCAGAACAAATTATTAGAATAAAAATAAAGAATAGAATACTATTACACAGAAAATAACAACAACAACAGCAGCAAAACCAACAAGAACAACAATAACAATAATGGTAATAATAATAATAGCAACAGTAATGATAATATTTAAACTCATTCTGGGGCTTCAGGCAATAGTATATGGTAGGAGGAACATCAAGTTATCAGTATCCCATTTCCTTTGCTGGAGAAAGAGGATGTGGTTTCCCACACATTCCCCACCAGCCCCCAGGGGCAGGCTTGGTATTTTCAGATATTTTCCAACAATTTTATCCACTTTCCTCTTCCTTCATTGGTGTGAAGGTTCCTACCGTGAGTGAATTCACTGCACGTGGTGCATTTTACGTAAGTTAAATATTTGGGATTTGTTCTCTTTGTTACCTCTAAATTGGTTTTGCCCAGCTGCAGTGGGAATACACAGCACAACATAAAACACTCATATCTGACTGGCATGCTAATAAAAAGAAATAAATAATATACTGTAATAGGACTTTCAACAGGACCCTGGTCTACCCTATTAACCCCAGAGGACACATTAAAAGCTCAGCACGGTTTCAGGTTTTTCAGTGGGACTCTGATGGCCAAGTTCCCATTTAGAAGGATGTTGGCTTGCCTTTGTTTTCATTTCCAGAGTGCTTCATTAGGCTTACAAATGTTTAATTAAGTTTTATTAAATGCATTAAGCTGAGAGTAAGGAGCTGCACTTTGCACGCTGGGAGAAATGGACTCGGTGGAAAAAGCCCATTATCAAGAGTGATCAAGATTGATCTGTGTATGCTTCGGCCAATTTGTAGCTAGAGGGAGGCTGATTTTTGCTTGCTGTTTATTTAAGGGAATGAATCATACAAGTAAAAATAAATCACTGTTTTGATTAGCCATTTTTTCTCTTTCTTTCTTTCTATTTGTTTTTTTTTTAAATTTCCTTGTAGCAAATGTCTCCCTGTTACAGACAGGCTGGACTGACTCCTTTAGGAAGTACTGCTGTTTTGCCAGCTCAGGGATTTTACTGTAAGGCTGATGATACCAGATTTGTTTTAAAGTCCAGGTCTTGGAAAGCTGTCATGGAGTGAGTCTTCATTATGTGCAGACAAAAAGCTTGATATCCTCAAGGCTAGAAATAATTGGTCATATAATAAGAATATTGTGGGGAATGGCCTTCCAGGTGGCATGTCCCATACCAAGCTTGAGCTAAAAGAAAAATCCAAATGTTTTTAAGCTGCCAAAGTCATCTGATACATAAAAGTTTCTGATAAATAAAACCTCCAGTTTCTGTGGCTGACAAAAATCTTCTCACTGTCCTTGCCCTGGTGAAACTGACATCTGTGGGTGAAGCTCCCTGACTGGAAAAATTAAAAACAATACACTAAATTAAACAAATACTAAATTACAATGCAGTCTCATGCTTTTTAAGCCAGATTCCAAGGATCAAATATTTTTTGTTTTTCTTATCATTCTTATTATGTGTACTTTATGCTAATATATATTCCTGATTACTGGTGGGTTTTTTTACTTGGAAGCTTGCAACTAATCAAAGAACTATTGCTATCCTTAGCTGAATATTTTGTACTCACAAAGTTGTATCTGCTACAACATCTTGGCTCCTTGAGAAGATACTTGTTTTGGAAAAGAGTAAATTCTTCGCTCAACATATCCACCATTTTTGTCTTAGTTAATACATACTTTGTGCTAATTGGAACAGAACCTTAAGTTGAAGTCATTATTGTATCAACTGAGCACCGAATCTGCACCATACAGAGTAACTATTTAATTTGTTAATGAAACTCTACCATATTCCTGCTTTGAAAATAAACTAAGAGTGAGGAAGGAATTGCGAAAAACAGCCCTGCAAAATCCAAGGGAGAGAAGGAGGGGAGAAGGTGCTCCAGATTCCGCTGCAGAGCTTGGGGAGACCCCAGCGGGGCAGACAAGCACAGTGCAGGCACTGAAAGCCTCAGGTTGTGTCAGGGCAGGGTCAGGCTGGAGATCAGGGAAAGGTTCTTCCCCCAGAGGTGCTGCGCACTGAACAGGCTCCCCAGGGAATGGGCATGGCCCCAAGGCTGCCAGAGCTCCAGGAGTGCTTGGACAACGCTCCCAGGGATGCACAGGGTGGGATTGTTGGGGTGTCTGTGCAGGGACAGGGGTTGGACTCCATGATCCCTTTGGGTCTCCCCCAGCTCAGGATATTCTGTGATTCTGTGAAAACTATAATTTATCAGTAGGTCGCTCTGCCAGAAAGCTTAATTCTAGTCATAGAATCCGAGAATCATGGAATCATTTATGTTGGGAAGTACCCACTCCTTAAATCTTACTGTCAAACAAGCCTGTGGACAGCACTGACACGGCTCAGTGGGACAGCTTTTCCAGCGGGAGAGAGGGGAAGGGTGAACCAGGTGAAATAACTCCGTGGCCTGTTCAGAACCTCCTCACAAGACCTGGTCTTCATGGTCCAGACTGAAAAACATTCACAGAACCTCAGGGCAGACCTTGCCTGAGCACTTGCCATTTTGTCGAACTGTGTGGTGAAGCAGTCTTTTACATGGCTTTTAATCATCACAGGTAAGAAGTTGTACTTGGAGTAGGGAAAGCTTGACAAAAGCCAAACGTGAATCTGGGCAGAGCTCAGCTCTTTCCTCCTCCCCTGACATCAGCAGGACCAAGTTTAACCACTTATGTGACTGTGCTGGTTTGGACACAAATCCAGGAGGAAACAGCCTGAGAGGGGCGTCTCTCTCTCCCTCTCCTGCCTGCCAGGCAAGCAGGCCCCAGCAGCACCTCCCCCACGGGTTCGGGAAAATAATTTCTCGAGTAAAAGTGAAAAAAACTATTTATTTAACAACCAGTGTCCTCCACTGTCACGGGGCACGGGGAAAAAAGGATATTGAAACCCCCTCTCCTGTCCCCTAAAAGAGGACTATGGATTTTAGAGTTCTTTCTGTAGGTAAAACCTGCAGTCCTGAGCTGGGCCAGACCAGGCCAGGCAGGGTCCGACGATCCCCCTTGGAGGGTCCCGCCGAGCAGGTCCGGAGATGGGAGCTGGTCTGGGATGAAAAGCAAGCCAAAAACAGTCCAAAAAGGAAAAGAAGCCTCTGAGGCAGATCACAGTCCCTTCTCCGCTGAAAGCCAAAGAAGCTAGAGAGCAAAAGTCCTCTAACCAACAAATGTTGTCAGAATCGGGAGAGAAAAGAATGCAAAACATTCTAGATGCAAGGTCAAGCTGGCCGCTTTGAAGAGTTCTCTCGGCTTCACTCTCCCCCCTTTGCAAGTTAAAGGTACACTAGAGATCAAGCAGGCAATGGGGAATACAGTATGGTCATCGAATCACCCCAAGACAGTGACACATACATTTGTGTATTAAGACTGCAAAGCCCATTTGTCATGTAAAACATATTTCTTTTCGGTTTCTAGCCACAGCTGATCAATACTACAATAGTAATGCAGACTTTGGGGGGTCTTTTGCATTGTGCTTCAGGGCTTATAAACATTTCTGCAGCATTATTTGAAAACACAAAAACCAGTTTACACAGTGGACCTCCACCCGAAAATTCAAGAATGACGTAATTTTCATGTTACATAAGGTAGAAGATATATGGTTTTTATACATAAAATATGTATATCTCTGCTATCCCGTACTTTACATCTTGCATCCTACAGTTATTAAGGTATTTCCAGGTAGCTGACACTTGAGCTAAACAGAAGATATTAAATTATTACTTTTTCATCCTTGTTGATTTTTTCTCAGACATTCTTAGACGAACATTTTTAACTCCCAAAACAGTTAGGATCTTAACCTTAAGACTACGAACACCGAGGAATGAAGCAGAGAACCAGAAGTTTCCATCGGGTTCCAAACTGCCCTGAGATCTGAAGGTGTGTAAGAGAGTCAGAATGTGTTAGAGACACCTCTGCCTGTGAATGTTGTTGTATTTAAAGCTGCTGCAATTGGAACAAATGCACAGGAACTCCTCGGCTGCTGCTGAAGCCTGGGAGACCTGCACACCAGCACTTCCAGGCTTTCACAGGCACTGAATTCAAATTCCAAGTAAGAGTCTCACACTTTCCTCTTCCTCTGTGAATCACTGAGCACCATTAGAGCCTGCAAGCCTTGCTTGAAAGAATCTGCATTAATTACTACTCATCAGCCTTAAATATGGTGACAGCTCCTGTTGGCAGCACTGTTTATTTTGTGACCACCTTTTCAGCTCTGCTGTCAAATGGAGATTTTTTTTCTCCTTTCTAAGAAAACAACCTTTCTCTGTGACCAGCTGCTGAGAACAAACCTCCTCTCCCTCCCCTCCCCAGTCCTGAACATGCCATCCGTATTTCCTTGCCAATGAAATTCTGTCCTTATAAATAGGGGCCAGGCTAGGCCGGCATTACCGATATCAAATCTTAGGCTGCTCAAGGGAGAGAAGGTCTATACTGCTTCTCTGGTTTTGTTCTGGATAGATATTGTGATCCATCTGCCAGATTGTTCTTTATTTCCCATGACTGTCTGTGGTATTCCTCTTTACAGAAATATTTATTGTTGCAAAGGTTTGTTTGGAACTCTCTCTATCAATCTGCTCCCTGGGAAAATCCTTTCTGATGGAGATGTTATTTAGTAATTTTTTATTATTTCTTGAGTAATCTAAGTCTGTAAAAAAAGAGATGAAAAGCTGTAAAACAAAACATCTTCTACCATCCCTTTCTCATTAAAAAAAAAAACTCCCACAATTTTCAAATATATAACACCCCAAAACCTATCAATATAGCCAAAGAAGAGTAATTATTTCCGGAGGAAAAAAACCCCAGTCCCTGAATACGACACCTCTGAAAGAGAAAAAACAAAGACTATTAGAGAATTAAAAGGTTTCAGAGTCTAAAGAATAGAACTCAGAACCATAAACACAATTTGGTGTAAGTCGCTTCACTTAAACAATAAAAGCTGAGTCACTAAGTGAGAGAAGAATGGTCATCGAAAGTGTGAGCTCTTGGCCGGCTCCAGAGGACAGACGAAAACAAGTGGGAGATNGGAAGGAAGGAAGGAAGGAAGGAAGGAAGGAAGGAAGGAAGGAAGGAAGGAAGGAAGGAAGGAAGGAAGGAAGGAAGGAAGGAAGGAAGGAAGGAAGGAAGGAAGGAAGGAAGGAAGGAAGGAAGGAAGGAAGGAAGGAAGGAAGGAAGGAAGGAAGGAAGGAAGGAAGGAAGGAAGGAAGGAAGGAAGGAAGGAAGGAAGGAAGGAAGGAAGGAAGGAAGGAAGGAAGGAAGGAAGGAAGGAAGGAAGGAAGGAAGGAATCAGAGAAAGCTGTTTTTAAGCAAAACAGGGGCATACCAATTCTCTCTTCCTCTACTCATCTGCATGGGTACCGTCATAGATGTGTGAAAACAACAGGATCATTTTTTACGTTTTGAAACCTTAGGCCTCTGTTCTAAACATCCAGTGCAAGTAAGGATAACCCAGAAGAACTTGCACTGACTCCAACTGCTTTGATGGCTACATTTAAGTTCCTAAATAATGATGCAGAGATCAGTTACAGACCAATCCCACTGTCAAGAGCCATTGGGACAAGGAAGGATACTTTTATGAGACCAATTACCCTTCTTTTTCCTTTTGCTGGCAATAATGTCCAGCAGTCAGAGTACATAATTTGACACATTCTTCTTTATTTAAGTTTCTATCAGTTTCTGCACTTGCATCATATTTTCAGTCACTCTATCCTTTGTCTTTGTCCTAAAAATACTTCACTTAGAAGTAAGAGCAGGAAACCCCCCATATGTCATTGCTTCGCAGCAAAACCAGAAAAGAAAACTCTCTCAGAGGGAGCAACAATGAGGCAGCATAAGACACCTTTATCCTGAAGTACTTTTGTTTTAAAGTGCTTCTATTGAGAAAACTGAGAATTTAATTTGCGCTTTACTGCAATGCTGCATCATTAACTTCCAAACACCTCTAGAGCTTTTCCATTTCCCTGATTCTATTCTTAAACCTGGAATTAGATGCCTTAGCCTTGAGTTCAGGTGCAACGCGTGCCCCAGTCTCACGCAGCTGTTCTACTTGTCTTCCATTAGATAAATATCCTATTTTTCCTTCTCTCTTCTTCGTTTTAAATTTTTTTTTTTTTTGCTTTATTTCTGAAATGTCTCAGATTAAATCATCTGTACTAATTCTTATTTTCATGTCTGAACAGTTAGCAGAGGACTGAAGGAAGATGCCATTTGACAACTATGTGAATAACAGCGATGGTTAACTTAGAACAGAAATAAATTTTAGAGGTATCTTCAATTCTTTTTCATTCTACTTTGAAGAAGATTTTAGACCTTAAAAGTCTTAACCCCCCACATAATTTTGTGAAACCTAGTTTTTGCTGGGAGAGGTTTGGTTCTCATTTCATCTTCTCCACCACCAGTTATTTTTACCAGCACTATTACAAGGACCTCATAAAACTTTCAGTGAGAAAGGCTGTCAAAACAGACAGAACTCCATGAGAAATTTAGCTTTCAATGAAATGGATTTTTCTACTGCAAACCACTTTTTCTGACTAGCCTGGTGAATGATAACAACTGTGACGGATCTCTTACGTGGGAAGATTTAAGAGAGTGTATGTGTCACACGTATATTCACCTTAGCAACTCCTTGTTCTTGTAGTAACAAGATCTTTCTTATTCTCTCACCAGGCTCTACATCATCACCTGAAATGGAAGCTGGGTGTCAATGCCAAACTCGAATCAATAAAGAGCTGAAGTACCTGTAGTGGTGCCAGAGGTAATGTTTCAATTAATCTTTCAGAATTAATGTCTACTTCATTTCCAGGAAGTCCAGAGGGGTACGTAATGGACCCATTTTGTGCTATTTAAATAGGATGAGAAAAATGTTGCTTCTCTAATTTGGATTACACAACTACAGGAGGATTTGGGTATGGGAAACACCACCCTAAGCCAGTTTGATGATGGGAAGGAGCAGTGAAAAGAGCAGTCTCTTTTTATTCTCTTTTGCAACCAGGCAGAAGAGCAAAGGAAAATATTGTGCCTTCTCTGTGGTACCACCAGCAGCACAAAAATATGCTGCAAATTCAGCCTAAAAGCAATCACTGCTGCTGGTGACCAGTGGATTTGTTGGAACTCTCCAGCTGATCTGCTCTGAAGGTCGGGAATACTTGGAGTGGCATCTAGCATCTAAATCTATTGGAGATAGGGACAATTGTTGAAAACTGTTGGGTATGTCCAAGTCCATGATGGTGTCTGCAAAAGCCTGGGCCCTGTGAGCTCTATAATCAAAGATATCATGGAATTCTGGAGTGGTTTGGGTTGGAAGGGACCTTAAAGCCCATGCAGTCCCACCCCCTGCCATAGGCAGGGACACCTTCCACCACAGCAGGCTGCTCCAAGCACGTTCCAGCTCCGGCCTCCCTGTCCTGCAGTTGCTTTTATAGGAGTCAGGAGATTATAAAGAGGCTGTAGAGGATGGAGTGGGAGCTTTCTTGTAGCATTGTTGAAAGCACTGCTATTACTTGGTGATTTCTTCCATTGTGAACACAGGAATGCAATGACTGTTTGCCTGATGCTTGATTGTGGTTTTGTCAATACAGAGCTCTCACTTGCCAACAACTAAGAAAGTATCTCATTAACTCTTTTTTTTTCTGTACTATTAAACATGTTTGAGTCTCTCTACTCCCCTGTTAAGCCAAATAGCAGGAGGGCTCCTCATTACTTCATTCATTGTTTAGTAACAAAGCCCTGTAGGAGTTCAAATGAGTAGCTGAGTGGCACACGAGGCCCCGTTGTTCCAGCACAGCCCCTTGTCACGGCAAAACACTCGACGTGCTGCCTGCAAGCAGCACGCTGGGACTGCCACTGTGCAATTCAGTCCTGGCTCAGCAATTCAATGCAACCCATTGTAAACTCACCACAAAGGAGGCAAGTGGATCTGGAGTGGAAGAACTTCTCTGCAATTTCATATTGATTCATAATGAAGGCTGTTCATTAACATTAGAAAATCCTGTATTTCTTAAAGTATTTAGAGTTCATTTTTTGACATGCTGTGTGTTTCTGAAGAAGTCACGAATTATTTCAGTGTTACAGCATCCCTTAGAGTCTCTCAGCTTCTAATTGCTCTGGGCCTAAAACCACTACAAACAAAATGGTTGTTTTCTCAGATATTTATATTTTTAAAAAAAACAAACAAAAAAACCCATTGAAATTATTTGATTTAATCTGAAAAAAAACCCCATTCAGAAGGTACCAGAATCCACTGCTGTAAGAATAGCACATAGACAGAATATTCTTGCTTGAGATTAATTTCCCTTCCAAAGCTGTTTGGAGCAGATGCCAAAGCCTGACATGTTAATGGTTGATGGGGGGAGCTTGCAGAAGACACACAGACATTTGTTAAGAGGATTATTCTGCATGAAGCAGTTCCATGGGCACAGGAAGCTTTATTAAGGACCAAACCTATACCAAGGTTTCCTTGCAAGAGCACGGACTTCTAGAGCAGCTCTGGGCCATCACATTTCCCAGCTGACAATCTCAGGGTCTCTGTCAGAAGTAAGTAAGTAATCAAATGTATTTTTGAAGTGGTGACATGCTTGTGAGTAGAGAGACACACGAGCAGCAGTTCATGAAGGCTGGTTTGGGATGAGGGAGTGATTTTGCCTATTTTTGAAAGATCTGTTGAACTATCGTGGATGCTTTTCTAAAGCTCTGTGTAGTTACTGCCAACCTCTGTACAAGGCACTGACATTTATGAACATTATGAATTCATTTTTGAATTCTGTACATGAAGTGCTTGAGCTTGGACTCATCCTAACAGGAATCTGAGTAGGATTAGGAGTAAGCTCAGATATTTAATTAGCAATCAAGAACAACATTTGAAATATATAAAAAAAACCAATTATAGCTTATTGCCCAGACTGAGCATTTTGTGCATTTCTGAGATAGTATTATATATTTTTCTAATTTAACCTTAGCTAAATTTGGCAAATCATTAAGAAAAAAAATGTTGGGACTGGCAACATTGCTATATCTAGAAGACATTTTACTTTTGTTACTCCCATCAATCAGGGTGAGACACAACCCTAAGCCTACAAATGATCAGTAGAAAATCCCAAAACAATTAAAGGAAGAGATCGGTTTTATTACAGCGTCTTAAAAATATATCTAGAACTTCCTGAGGTGTTAAATAGTCACTCAGCACCTATCCCTCTCTGTCTTCACAGGACACAGATTTTCTATCTCTTTCTGTGTATCCAGCTGATGAAAGTAGCTCATGAATAATTAACTGAAAGCACCTGCAGGACACGGAAGATTTGAAATGAAATCAATCAATTCGTATCTGCAATTCATGTTATCAAGTTTCAGAATCCAGTGATGGAAGGGAGAATGATCTGTACGTGCCTCACCCAATGACAATGTTTGTACAACCTAGGCTGGAATTCAGCTGAGTCCCAGAACAACTTCACGCTCAGAATCCACATCAGGCCAGCAGCATTTTGTCACATTTCTGATGCTGCCATTGATACCAGAATGTGGCCACAAGCACTCGTAGAAAACTCAGTTATGAGGTAGCTCCACTGTAGTTTGCAGCCTATAAGGCAATAAACATTTCCTACAGAACACCTTATAAATTCTAACTCTCACAAATAACAATATTATCACTGCTCGATGAGGGAAGGCTAATCAATTTTAATAATAACCAAAGCAAAAATGATGCCCTAAAACACAAGTGAATGAACTGTTGCAACACAGCTGGATGAAAAACAAGAAAACATTAAGAAGCAAAAACCAGGACAGTGCAGTACTTAAAAATTTGGGTTACTTCAGTCCTCCAAGAACCAATAAGCTTCCAATAGCTTTTTCTCTTTTATGACAAGAGAAACCCATCAGATCCCACCATAAACATGCAAATGCAGTATTGAACAAAAATATTGACAGTTAAATACCAAGGATACTAAATCATATGTAAAAAGGAAAGATTTGGTGATTTGAAAGCTTAAGAATAATTTGGTGATTCAAAATCTCTAAATATAAACAGTATATTGCTACATTATTGCTCATGCTGCATTAATCCAAACCCAGTGCAATGTGCCCCCACTGCAAAACAATGAATTATTGAGACCTCTTGGGAGAGATAAGGCTTATCCAAAATCTGCCAACAAACATGCATTTGCTGTCCCACTGAGTCTGTCATTGCCAACAGGGCATGGCACTATTCTAATGAAATGCATGGAGGGATAAACAATTCTTTTTTGGCTTGTTGTATGTTGTCTCTAAAGATTTATCTCACTGCTTGTCCATTTTTGTGCATCGTACAAGGTCATGAAGCCCAGCACATCCAGAGTTACAGAAAATCGGGCTGGTGGAACACCATTTATCCCATTTTCTTCCAGCAAGGCAGCACTAACTATCCAAATGCAGCTGCTGGCAGGGTGGTGAATCTGCTTTGCTCTCAGAGAACTTCAGTGCCTGAACCTCCACAGCCGCCCCATATAATTTATTCCAGTGCTTCTCAACTCTCACATTCACTAGCCAAACACGGTTTTAATATCAAGTTGTATCACAAAAAGATTATGGTTTAAGCCACATGTTTCTTCTTTCTTCACAATAGACAGGAAAGTAGATCATTTCCTTTCCCTTTGATGTTTGTTACAGAGACCATTGTTTTCCTTCCAGAGTAAATATGCAGGAGAAAGTTACAGAGAATTAATGATCTTGTAGTCCCTCTAAGGACTTTGAAATAATCCAGGTAGCTCTCACTAAATTAATTATTGAATTTTCTCTAATTAAAAATTGTTCATAAGAAATGGCTCCCAACAACAGAAGGGAAACTTGACATGCCTGGAGAAAAACTGTGCCTGCACCTTCAGTGTTTGATCACCAAAGCATAGTTAGAGGAACATTTAAAAGGCCTCACAAAAGCCAAAACAAAGGTGCTCTGCAGGTGTAATGAATTTATTGATCGCAGTTATTCAAGACAGATTTCCTTAACTTGTGACTAAAAATGTGCCTTTTTCTTGCACTGCAAGATCTGGAAATGATTTGCACCTAGTGCAGGCTACCACTCCTTTTTTATCTTAGTCCCATTGCCTGTTTCAGTGTTCCTAGCACAATTTCTTTAGGGATTCTTGATTTTGTGTGTGGTCAACATTAGCTGAGTCCCTCAGCAAGGAAGAGGGGGCAGAGTGGGAAAGGGGATGCTAAAGTGGTCACATTCCCAAGGCTGCCAGAGCTCCAGGAGCATTTGGACAATGCTCTCAGGGATGCACAGGCTGGGATTGTTGGGGTGTCTGGTCAGGGCCAGGGGTTGGGCTCCATCATCCTGGTGGGCCCCTTCCAGCTCGGAATATTGTGTGATTCTATCCTATGATTCTAAAACTTTTCTTTAGCTCAAGTTGTGGGAGAAGTGCTGTGGTGCAGCTGTCTAGAATTGTTAACTACTCAGGTTATTGGCAGAATGAGTGCTCTGCTCCCACCAAAAAATGGGAACCTGCTCTCAACGTTATTGTTCAACCTGAAACAAGGCTAGAGCAGCATGGCAGCAGGAGTGGGACCAACACTTTCCTTAGGCAATACCCTGCTACAAGCAGTACAATTTTATTCTTTTGCCATTGCTGGTAAAAATACAGCCAGAACCATAGTGGTTGCACAGATTTGGAGAAGCAAGACCTTTTGGAGTTGCACTTTTTTCAGAACTCATTTTACTGTTGAGCAACATAGGGAACAGTGTAATGTATGGTTCCTCTCCTCAGCCAGAGGGATTCATGAGAAGGCTGAGATTTAGACATTTTGAATTTTTTTACTATGCTTTTGCTATAGGATCATAGAACCATTAATGCTGGAAAAGACCTCCAAGATGGAGTCCAGCCCGGTCCAACCTCCAACCACAGCACATCGGGAAATCAAGAGCAGGTGGCTCCAGCTGAAGGGCCATGGCTATAAACATCAAGGCAGTGCTTGGAAATGTTGCAGAGAATGGCACTACATCTGTGTGCAAAGAGTAGAAGAGTTCTTCTCAATTCTTAGTAAGAGAGGAATGATGTCTATATTTGACTGTTCTAACTTGGAGAAAATATTAACTATACAGATAAAGATGGAACCAATGCAGGCTGGTAGTTTCCTTGTAGCAGCCAGGATAGACACATTTATTCAGGTTTAGAGGGCACGTTGCCTTTTTATGTAAGTGTTCATACTTCTGACATGAAAAAAAATATATTTAGGAGAAAGTTACATGTAAAACACTGTTAATTATCCTATGTTCACTATTAATTTAAGTACTTGGTGGAAGTGCTGTATAATTGACAAAAGCTCATTTTGTTGCTTTAGCTGTGCAACCTTTCCTCTGATTCATGAAAAAGATATCTAAAGAGAGACCAAAAAGCCATGAAATTAAAGAATTACATTTCTTCTTCAGTTTCAGGAGAGTTAAATTTTCTTCTGGATATTTAAAACTGACAACTTTTAGGCTAAGAGTAGTGATAGACTGTCTATCATTGGGTGTGAAAAAGAAGGAAAGGAGCCAAAAATATTAAAAAAAAAAAAAATAAGTAGACTCATAGAATGATAGAATCATTAAGATTGGGAAAGACCTCTAAGATCAAGTGCAACCTTAGACCTAAACCACCATGCCACACCACAGCACAACGTGCTGTGTGCACTCGAAGCACCAGAGTATTGGTGTCTATTTTCTAACCTGAATTTCTCTGATACTGCCTTCATATGTAGTTTCTCCTGAAGGGGGGCTCTAAAAGTGTGCGGTGATGGTGTTCCTGAGAAACACAGCTGCACCAGCTCAGCCACAATCCTTTCCCAGCAGTATTCCAGTTTCTGTGAATGGAAACATCAGGCAGCTGCGGCTTCAATGAGATGCACAAATTATTCCGTTGGTTTAGAATCCATATCTTCAAGAGAAACAGATTTAAATAGTAACATCAGAAATCCCATGTTTTATATTATAAACCCCTCAGTACCCCTTGGGGAGAAGCTGCAGCTTGTAGACCTGTTTGCCAAATCTTCTGAAGATATGAGTCACAGCTACAATTTAGATTAGTCACAAGCATTGTTCTGGCTGAATAAACCCCAATTTAAGTTTATTACCCAGCTCAACTAGAGCAGACCTTTGTGAAACAGCACGAGTTTGCACGAACATTACCAGCACAAAGCTAAGCCCGTACTGGTACCCCATTCCTCTCTGTAAAGAAAATGGTGGTGGTTTTTCTTCATACAAGCTATTTGAACTTCTGAAAAAATAGCATCAGTAATCATAAGGTATTTTTTTCCTGCCAATTCTCTGTATAAATGTGCATATTAAGTGTGTTTATTAACAGTTCAGATGAAAAAAATAAAGCACAAGTTCTCAGTCTCCAATGCTACCCTACTAAAAGTAGGTTTAGTTCAGTGAACGGAGTAGGGTTAGTAACACTACTACAAATGTGTAAATCTCTGCTTGATGGTTCAAATTCTTCCTGAATTATTTCTATCTAAAACACATTGTCAGATTTGGTCAAACTAAATATCACACTAACACAGGTTGTGACTTTCCTAAAAGTTGGTGGTTACCAGTTCTAATCAGGAGCTTCCACGGTTCCATGTGGACAGAAATTCTCTCTTTACTGCAGAAATAAGAAATTCATGTTAAAAAATCCCCATGCCTTTGAAAGCAAATGTATATTTGCTAGAAATCTCTCTCCTCTTCTAAAAAGACTCTGATGAAAAGATATATGAGTGCTATGAGAAGATATTCCTGCAGAACTGAAAGATGTAATTTTTCGTGTACCATCAAATTGCCAAAAGCTGTCATTGGAGGAAAATATTATTTTAACAAGTGGCATTTCATTTTCAACCGATTTAAGCAATAGCTTTAGAAAAATGTTTAGAAAAGTATTGTGAACTTGCATATACATTTTATATTCCATCATGATTGTTCAGCAAGTAGAAAGATAGTAAAAATGATATATCAGAATAATACAGTAACAGTGCTGGAATGAATGGCTCAGACTGTGACATATCGAATATATTGTGTATTTCAGATGAACATAGATACAACAGGCTCTTGTCAGTGCAAGAGCAATTTTTTGCTGCTTGAAAAATAAATATATTGACTCATTATATCATACTTTGCCATTAAGTCACAGTATGCACAGATACTCTATAAACACATAACGAAAAAAAAAAAGAAAAACCAACCAAACAAAAATTATCATTAAATTACAGACTACTAAAAAAAATACCCTATTTTCAACCAGAACTTATTCAGAGCTGCCTAGCCATGAGAGTTTCATTTTGCAAAAGGCTATTTTAGCAAGATCTTTCATCCGATCTGAAGTAATTTATTTTTCAGTGAGAATTTGAAGGAAATTACATTCTGAGCAGTGTCTGTAATTCCTCTGCACAAGTGATCTACAGGAGCTGGTGAGTTTTGTGTGCTAGAATTCAATCCGCCTCAGGGCATTGTTTTGCAGAGCTGCTGCTCTATGTTTTGGGTTAGACATATCCTGAAATATATGAAAATGCATTCAGAACTTTTAGGTTTCTTGGTTAAGAGAGAACCTTTCCACTTTATTAAATCATGCACATCTAGATTAACAAGTGTTACAGGCATTATGCTTTGGGCCTGATTGAAAATACTTCCAAGTCAATAGGAGTCATTTCATTGACTGTAAGTGGGGTTGTAACACCCACTGGGCTAAAAGTAATGGACCTTGAATTGAATATGTTCATAGTTTCTTTTTTTATCCTTAGATAACTTTCACTCACTGTATTTTTCTGTTCATTTCCCTGTGTCCCATCACTGCATCCTGACTCTTCTGTTTGCCTTCCACTCCTCAAGGTTTCATTGGGACTTTTGCTGATGCATGACCGGTATATTTTTTTCCCTTGGTTGTTTTCTTTCCCTTTATAATTAATGTCCTATGATTTATGAGTAACTCAGGGAAAGAAAACTTCACACTCTGGCTTTCCTGGTTTAGAAGCCTGATAGGGGTAAAGAAAGAATAATGGAGGCTGCATATGTTGTGAGCTGAAAAATGTGCAGATGTTTGATATCACAGAAACACAGAATATCCTGAGTTGGAAGGGACTCACCAAGATCATCAAGTTGAACTCCTGTCCCTGCACAGACACCCCAAAAATCCCACCCTGTGCCAGACAGCATCCTCCTTTCCAGCCTGGGAACGTCATTAATTAGGCTATCTATAATATGAAATTATTTCTTAACTTACTCAATGTAAAGTTATCTCGTTAAGAAAGGAAACCAATGGCAAAATATTTAATTGCAGAATAAAATTTTAAATTTTAGCAAGAACTATGAGGATTTTTAAAATTTTTACATTCTTTTTCTCATTTATTTTGCCTTTCTGTTGAAGGGGGCCTTCAGTTGTAACTGCTCAGCAGCAGCAGCAGTAATTTGTGACCAAGGAATTGACCTGGGATGGGCTGGGAGATGGACCCAAGGCTGGACTGGGATGCCCTACACTCCCAGTATTGATTTTGGCTCATGGTGCTTCTTTGCAGTCTCCTTGCAGATCTCTGCTCAGTGTATTGGGTTTTTTAAAATTTGTTTTTGATTGCTTGTTTTAGGTTTGTTTGTTTGTTTCCTGATTTTTTTTTAAAAAAATTCTCTTTAAATGTGTGTTTAATTCGCCTCAAAGGCTAAAATAAAAATTCCCAGCAACAAATGCAGATCCTCTCATTCCATTTAGAAATGGACACATGAACAGTAAAGAAAAGAAGATGGAATGTTTTCCTCTGGTGTCACTTGAGAAATCTATCCTCAGAAACAAGTAAGAATTTTTTTAAAAAATTGAAAATATGCAGCTTTAACATGAGACTCTCTCCTGTCTCCCACTTAACTTTTCTGCTTCAAATGTTGTGTCCCATTTTTCTCTTTCTAAAGCGACCAAAATACTCTTTTCAGAAAGACAAAGAAATTAAAATTCCGTTCACTGGTGTAAATGGGCTTACTTGGGGTACTGAGGTACTTTTCTAAAGTAATACGAAATGCACATGAAAGAACCACTGTAAAGGTAATAATCACTGTAAAGGCTCAGAATTCAAAGACAGAAATGGTCAGGCACATACCATAAACTTGGATTTTTCCCTGAGTACCAAATTTACAGGGTGAGATACACTAAATGTAGATGCAGCTTAAGTTCATTAATACCTCAGTGTTTTTTAAAAATATATCAAGTAATTATATTTGGGTTTGGTACATAAATTCCTGTAAAACTAGAGAAATGAGAAATAAAGAAACAGGAATAAACTGTGAAAAGCAATTTTTTATGGAGTTCAGTGTGTGTATAAAACTCCAGGAGCACAACTCATGGTCAAAACTCAGGATAAAAGCTGTAGTTTCTGAGATGTTTAGGATTCATTCCAAGCAGTATGGAAAGACTTTATAGAAGAGTCCTCGTCTCTCTTTTTAGGATCACTCACACTAATCTCTGTAGAGGTAGTTTTAGTAATTTTATTCTGGCTATGTATATTCCTCTGCACATGATTTCTTTCAGCAATCAATCCAGAGAACACACAAGATAGGTTGATAAAAATTAAAATAATTCAAACTAAACAAATAAAACAGCCTGGAAAAGTAAAATTAAGAAAATTGTGTAATTTGGTTAGGTTTGTATTAAGTTATAATAGTAAAGGCTTCGTTTTAGCATATATTTGTTTAGTATGATTTATTTTTGACGCATTTGAATAGAAGAGTGTTCTTATTTCAGATGTTCATTAAAAAGAATTTTTTTTTAAAAGTAAGACAAATTTTCTCATTTCATCTACAAGAAAAGTGGCTGTTTCATTATTACAATACCAAATGTTATAGTTTCCCCTGGGTATGTGTTTTATATACTTAGATTTCTCTAATTTAGTATCCACAGTAGGTGTAACATCTGAGTTCAACTCATAGATTAGGGTGAAAATTCGTGATATAATTATTTTATATGGATTCTTTGGTGCCAAATAAGGTGGTCTTCTTCAATAAAGCGGTACTTCATTTTTTGCCTTCTGTCTTGCCACCTATCTTAGCAAGAATTTAATCCTCTTTCAAAAAGCTTCTGAAGATTGGCCAACAGATTTTAATATTTTATGGACAAGGGAAGTCATAAACACCTGCATGGAAAGGGACAAGGCAGTGAAATAGTTACATGTCCAAAGAGCTGAGAATGCTTCTCCCCCTTCACCTTGTGATCCCTACTGTAAAAGCATAATGAGGATTTTAATGATAAGGGAAAAAAACCCAACAAAATGAAACAAACAAACAAAAAATCCCCCCAAAAACATGAAGCTTTCTTTAAACTGTGTCTCATTTAAAAGGTCCCAAAACATAACCTAAAACGTTTCCCTCTAGTAAGTAGAAGAAAAAGGGTTTATTTTATTATTTTTTGTTTTCTTCTGCCTTATGTGACAGAATAACTATTAATGCATTTGAATAAAATTCTAAATGGAAAAGAAAAAAAATGAAACTCCTACTTTATTGCTTCTGCCATAAGCATTCCTGTGACATTTAGGAATCTACAAGATCCTGAAAAAATATGGATGAACACACAGGCTTCTTGGCACTCAGATATTAAAAACATAATGCACATGTGTATTGCCTTTAAAATCCATATATTTGTTTGTTGATCTTGGGTAATGAGAGGAACAAGAGATGCAGTAGTTAATAAATGATAACAGTGCAAATTCCTATGTTTTCCTCATCAGTTAGGCATCCTGGAAAAGGTTTGTGTCCCACCAGGACACTCATTAGAGTCGATTGCCTTGGGTCACTGTGTGATGAGGTTACAGCAAGGAGAAAACAGTAAAGACAAATTAGGACTGAGAAATGAGCTCTTCCTGTGCTACCACCTAAGCCTCACTGGGTACCTTCAAAATCAGTGGAAATGCCTTGTCCTAACACTGTCCAAATACTAGAAAGGCTTTAGAGGTTCTGGATTCCCCTTGAGGGTCCAATGCTTACAGGTTCAGCCCAGAGTTGTGTTTCTGATGGGGAACTCAGCTCTTTGCTGAGTTTAGGCTCTCCTGCCCGTTTTCCATTTAACACAGCACTGCTATCTGACAGAAGCCTGTTCTAGCCCGAGTTCTGCTTCCGTGCTGTGTTTTGGCTCTAGGATGAGAACAGTGTTGATCCCACACTGGTGGTTTGGTTGTTCCTGAGCAGGGCTTACAGTGACTCGAGGAGATTTCAGCTTCTCCTGCTGCCCTGCCAGCAAGTTGGCTGCGGGTGCACGAGAAGCTGGGAGGGGACAGAGGCAGGACAGCTGATCCAAGCTGGCTGGAGGCTTATTCCACACTGCATGACATCATGATGAACAACAAAAGGGGGGAGTTGCAGCCACTACTCAGCTGGGCATTGGTCAGTGGGTAGTGAGGGATTGCATTGTGCAGCACTTACTTCATGTAATCTTTTTTTGTTATTACCCCTTCCTTTTCTTCCTTTATTCATTGTTACCCCTTCCTTTTCTTTTAAACCATCTTTTTCTCAACCCATGAGTTCTGATTTTTTTCTGCTTCTCTCCCTGACCCCACTGAAGTGAAAATGAGTGAACGGCTGTAATGTTTAGCTGCCTGTCAGGTAAACCACAACACCTAATATGGGGCATGAAGGGTTGAGATAATGATAAATCTGACCACAGCATGTTAGAAAAAACATATTTTTATAATAATTCATTATATTATTTTAATAGTTGCTGGTCAAAATCTTTATTTATTGGAGCTCAGACTTGCTGTGCTTGTTCCCAGAGTAGTGGTATGTAGCACCTCACCTCCTGTAAGTGTTCCCTGTTGTGCTGTTTGGCATCTCTGGAGGCTGGATTAAGGTTATTATTTTTCTGTACTGTGTAACACTGGCTCATGATTTGCTAAAATTAGTGGTTGTGACACTAATCTGATATTTGCACTCAGCATTACCATCATCTCTGCAGTTCAGGAACCATCTCTTGGAAAGTATTAATAGTTTCTCTCTTTACCTTTTCTCCTCAGAGAGCCAATCCATGGAGGAGTTAAGGGAGGACACTTCCTTCCACTCCTTCAACTTTCCCTTCTCCTCCAAGCTAGTTACAACAGCTCTTGAGAATTTTGGATATACCTGGGATGTTGAACCAACATATTCCTATTGCTATGCTTCCTGATTCTGTACACCTGATCCTTCAGTGAGCTGTGAGACAGGCAAAAAGATTTCACCCGTTATCCATGTGGGACAACAGGGCCAGTAGCCTGCAATTACAATGTAGGGAACCAAGCAGCTGGGATCACTTTCTAGGGAATAGGGCAATGACAAAGTCATTGGAAAAGGAGCACAAGCCACTGCCTCTGGAAGTGACTTCTGCCAGGTGTGAGGGAAGGTACCCCTTTGAAGAAGATGCTTTGTGTCACCCAGGTAAGAGGACCACCATGGAAGGAGGCATTAGAGTGGGAATTGGCCATGCTGAAGGTGATTCTGGATGACCTGGACAACGGGCAGTTATCCAAAGACAGAGATACAGTCAAGTGTAGGCAATCCATGTGTTAAATTCTATATGGAGGACACTGTCACTGTGTGCCCCAACTCATCGGAGTGAGGACATGGAGAGGGCCAAGCAGAGGGAGAACGGGCTGGCCAACTCCAGCAACATGGAGAAAGGCTCTTTTCCTCCCTGCATCCTGTCTTGGCTGTGGAGACACTGGCATGGGCGTTCCAGCATTTCCCACAGGACACGTCCTATTCCCCACCTGTACGGAGCAGCATTTTGGCTGTCAGGAGTAAGGGTTCCTCTGCTTGAGGAGCTGCAGTGGATCCGTACCATGAGCCGTGCTCTGGATTCACCTCTGAGACCATGGAGAGCACGTGAGGAAGTGAGATGAGTCATGAGTACGAGAGTTGCAAAGAAAAGCCCTCGCAAGGGTGTTTCTTCCAGGAAAATTGCTGCTCCAGCTTCCAGAGGGCAGTTCCCCAGACAGAGTAGAAGGGCTGATACTTCTGATTTAAATAAGGATTCCTTTTCCTCTTCCTTTTCCTCTTCCTTTTCCTCTTCCTTTTCCTCTTCCTTTTCCTCTTCCTTTTCCTCTTCCTTTATTTTAAATTTTCTTTACCTCAGCCCAGGAGTTTTGCTTTTTTCTGATTCTCTCCCAAAACCCCAGCTGGGGGGAATGAATAAATGAATGAATGAACAGCTCTATGGGGTTTAGCTGCCTGCAGGTTAAACCACCACATGGAATCTTGCTTATTTCTGTAGGAGCAATGCTTTTGGCTTGTTACAATATTTAATATTTATATAACAAGATTGTACAGACCTTATTCAAAACAATCAACAAAGAAATGTTTAAAATGCCAGGAAGTTTTTAAGGTTAAGCATTTGAGTTCCGTTCCTGATTTCATACTTCATCTGCTAAGAGGAACTCAAAGCTCTCTGTTTTACAGAACTTTAACTTTAGTTTCTCAGTTTCTCTCATTGTAGTACCAGTCTGCTTTTTTTCCCTTCAAAATCAGGATCTTTACAAAATCCATACCAAACAATCTCTGAATCAAATCTCCTTATAAGAAAAAAATAATAACAAAAAAACCTTCTAGCCTGGAGCACTGTTTAACAGTGATAGCACTATCCTTGATATGTATGAACAATTGCATTTTCTAATGCAGGACCAGGCAAATATTGATCTCTTACCTTAAATAAAATTCAATTATATTTTCATCAAACAGAACACGTATAAACTAAGATACTCCATTAAATTGGTTAACCATTAACAATTCACCCTTTTTCAGCTACATTCTTTATTCCTACTGTTATTTTCTAGCAAAGATGCACTTGACAAGGAAATGATTTTTCACAATCTTGTTTGACATACTTATGCTGGGAAAACCTTCAAGCATAGCTCCAGCCAAAAAGACACTGGGGAATATTGCCTGAGCAAAGCACAACTGGAAAGAAAATTAATAACCTTTCTTTAGATGAATGCAAGAGAGGACAAGAATTAAATATTTTTCAGTGCAACAGCTATAAAGGAGTGATTCAATACTTTTATACTATTCAAGGACCTTTAAATAGCCAATTTATTTATTGTTCAGCAAAAGCTGATGCAAGTAGCTCACTGCCTTGAAAACAAAACTTCACGTGCACTGGCACAAACTGAATTCCCTCACAACCTCAGCCTATGGTTCCAGTTGAGACAAAGTGCCAATTGACTTAAAAAGCAAATAAAAAATGCTCTTACCCCTGTGTTCGGTATAAGAAGGAGCAATATTTTACAAGGTCTGTTAAAGTAGATCGTGGTTCCTGGTGCTGTATTTCTGACATCTGTTATTTCAACGTGATGTTTCCATTGGCACTCTAACCCTTCAGCCAGCCATGAAAAACTGAAAAATGACTTTGTGCAATCGAAATGACAAATACAGATCTACAGGATCAGCCTTCAGCAAGAGTCAATGATCATAAATCCCATGTTTCCATTGTTTCCTTGAAAAATTTATGATGTAGTTTGGCTTGCTTTTCAAATGAATGCTGAACACATCGTCAGCAGAAGGATTCCAGAGCTCTGTAAGAAATAACCCCTGGGTTTTTTTAGATCCTGAAGATTTGCCCCAGTGGGAAGCTTTGGAGCTTTACAGAAGCTTGTTGGACAGGAATTTATTACTTTATTTAGGCTCTCTTTTGTGTTTTTAGTGGGGTTTATTTATTTATGATCTATTCTATACCTCTAGAAACAAACTTCGAGAAGAGGCTCTGAACCAGAGCCATGTCATTCAACCCAATGTGGACGTTTTAAATCACCAGTATTCTAGGATTTTTACATAATAAGAAGCAGGAAGGGAACATGAATATGAAAATAAGATACAATTTTCCTTTGACAGGAAAAGAGAAAAAAACACCTCAGAATTAAAACCAGGAATACTTCTAGATTTCATTTCTTGTCTCTTCCATAATCATATTCATAATCCATGTAAACCAAATCCCTTATCCCCTTCATGTTTAATTTCTCTATGGATGAAACAGAAACAATGGAATTTCTTCTGTC